>JAYXIM010008949.1:0-11297 GCA_037575425.1 Anastrepha fraterculus | reverse complement strand
CATACATACGTTGAAGTTTCAGGAATATCAGTTAAACTTTTCTCGCCTTTCATTACATTGGCCTAGAAAAGTGCTTGGTTACGCTATTCGCTAGTTAAATGCTTACTGATGCAGTAGCAACTGACACTTGTGACATTGGTGGGAATAACTCCATATAAAATAAGAAACCGCACATACAAGGTGGTGCAAAATGAATCACCCAATTTTGACAAGACAAGCGCCTATTCGTATACTGCAACTGTTTAATTCACAAGTGTGAAATGTAATTGACGTACGACGCCATTTGCAAAAATTTTAAATCTTCTAGTAGAATAATTAATTTTGCGCCTCATTATACTACACTAACAAACTAAAGAGTGCACACAAAGGTTAACTTTTATCCAAAAGTTGTATCTAGGGACACGATATCGAATGTAAAGTATCGATCATGTACTCATGAGTAGTATCAAAAGAAAAGCATCGTACTCATTAAAATATCGGAACTTAAGTATCGATATTGCAAGGTATCGAGTATTTATTTATTTGCGCCAAATCTATTTTTTAACATTATTTTTAAATATCCCACACCTCCTCCGTACAATCCCCTAGGAACAGCAGCTTGTCAAGCCTTTTCGGTGAAAGTCGGTTGCGAGTTTTTGTCACAGTACTCCCAGCTTTAGAGAACAAACGTTCAGAGGGCACAGATGTTGCAGGAATTCCCAAATACTTCTTTGCCATGTTGTATAGTTTTGGATATACCACTTTCATGTCATCGCATTGTTTTAAAGGGTCGATAGAGAGCGGCGAAACCTGGGCAGAAAGGTACCGATTTAATTCGTCATTATTTGTAACGTTCATTGAAGAACATGATTTTTTATGCAGCTTCTCTGTGTGCGCCAACTTCTTATAGTGACTCCAAAAATCGTATGCTGATTCTATGGAAGAATCACTTTCATTTTCACTCGAGTGAACACTTGAACTGGATGTTATATATTGTCTTAGTAACTTAATTGATTTCGCACAAGCTAACTTGTCTTTAAAAGGGATATTTTTGAATCTCGGATCCAGTAAACAAGAAATTGAAATTAAGTAGTTTTCTTCAATGCATCCGAATCAGCGTTCTATTTTTTTAATCATTTAGTATAAAAATCATCCAATTGAGCTTTTAGCGTATCAACGCTTGGAATTTTAAATGATGGGCAGGCTTTCTTCACCAATTTGTTAAATCCACGCCCTTTTACGATATCAAATGGTCTTTTGTCGACGCAAATAAAGTAAAGCAACAACTTGCAGAGTTTTGAATGATCTTTTCCGCCATCCGAATACGAAAATTTGCGTTCCATTGATTGTGTAATGGACAGTTGCCTTTTTTTTTAGGTGACTCACATATATTTTCCGCATAGATGTCATTTTCGGCATCAAGTGGTGTATGAGCTTTTACAAATTTTTCCAAAGCAGATTTTTTTGATAAAATTGTTGATGGTTGCGGCTCAGTTTCATGTCTTGATGGGCTCAGCAGATCAAGATCTCTTGATAAAGTGGTTTGTTGTTTTCCAGTTTCTGTTGCACTAAAAAAATATAAAACATAACATAATTTGTTTTGTGCACATATGTACCATGAGGCAACAATACATATACATACATCGCATCGGGGTGGCTCTTTATATGCTTATGCATGTTTGAGGTGTTTCCTGATGATTTGATAGTTTTGAAGCAAGTCTTGCACCTCACCTCGTCGTTGGATAGTTTGGTAAAATATCCCCAAACATTGCTTCGGCTTGGCGGCATTCTTCTAACGACACAAATTTCAATAAAGTTCACATTATAATAGCTTTAATACTTACTTTAACTTTAAATCAAATTTACTTAAATGATAATTCACCTTTTCCTGTCGTTTATGAAGTGGCGTCGCAAATTGAGTGGCGTGGTTTACGTACTTCCGCGGAATTTGTTTACTCGATACCGCTCTAGAGATACTTGTTAAGTACTAATATCGAAACAAAAGTATCAAGTATAAAATATCGGTATCCATAACGAATATACTTGATACCAATAAGTATCGATATTTTTTTGGTGTCCCTAGTTGTATCCTGTGTAAAGTGCTTTTCAAACTTTAAACGCGTTTTTCTCAAATGGTGTTTTCAAAGTCGGTGATCAACATTACTCGCAAAGGGCTGAACCGATTAATTTCAAATTTTAACACGAGCTTCTTAAATATATTTTTTAATAATTAATCGAAGCTTTTTCTCACCGAAAAATATTTTTTTATGAACAATTTAAGGCCGAAATTTTGGTAAAAAACCGCCATTTTGTCAAAAAAGAGGTTGTCTGTAAAGTCGATTTACTGACGATAGTTTAACGTGACAACGTCATAAGAAAATATTGATGGAATGGTTGCAATTTTCAAAACAAAATTTTAATTTTATTTGTTTGAAAGATTTTTGTATGGATATAGAGAAGGAGGTAAATGGAATAGGTCAAGTTAATCAAATTCATAAAAGATATGTTCAATTTCGATTGTGCATCAGACGTTAATAAGTCAACAACACTAAGAGGCACCATCATCGATTTGACTTTTCAAGAAACATTACACTCGAAACACTCCCTTTCATATTTCCTACTTTTCTTCTCATCGTCCTATTCTCAACAGAGAAATGGTTCATTACCATGCACACAGGAAGAAGGCATATGCAAATACAAATATGTGAATTTATATATATATGCGCATATACGTACATACATATATACGCTCACTCAAGTAGGTGTGCAGATGTCGAACGTTGCCGAATGCGGGGGCCGATTGTGCTCTTTGTCGTTCGTTCCGCGTTTTCGCTTGCAGTTCAAGCAAGGTAACGACCATGAGCAAGGTAACGCCGTTTGAGCAAGGTAACGCCGTATGAGCAAGGTAACGACACATTTTTTCGTGCGTGCAGCCGGCTAAATGGAATTATAAGACGTTATCACGTCGAAAAATTTATTTTGCATACTCCCTAGATTAATTACTAGATTTAACATTTTCACTTTCACTTTACAATCTGTTTGGTTTTTTTAATTTCAGAGTATCCAGTTCAGAGATATAATCGCCACCGCAAAACGTTTTTTTTTGAGAGGAGCTCCCGGAGATCAGCTGTAGCTCCTTTCCAAATAAATAGTTTTACCAATACTAAGTCTTAAAGTACAGTTAAAAGATAAAATAATATGTGTACAAATTTTTAGATGAGTAAATTTAAAAGTCTTCTCAGAAAAAATTCTGGAAAATTCGCTTTTTTCGGCCTTCTAACATATGTAACCCCTTAGAGCCGAGGTTGACATAACTTCTATTGTGCAATAATTTAGTTATAATTTCAATATTACTATTTATAAATGATATATGGTGAAAAAATTAACCAGTGTCTTGTGTAGATAGTATGAAATCATGGTGAAAAAAATGCAAAAGGTTTGGCCAATATCAAAACGCTGACCGGCTCTCAGCAAATTTCAAAGAATCAGATGATTGGCTAACGTAACCGGGGTCATGAGAGCAGTTTTTTACGAAAAAAATAAGATTGTGTAGGTTGTATACCAAAACAAATCAACACAGCCATCGCTAATGTTGCTTTGTTGCCGTCTGAACAACAACTGATTGGAGCCAAGGATAATAGATTTCAAGGTTTACACTTTAACTTTGTGAGGAGAACTTTGGCTACCACATCACTTGGGGATTCGGCAGCCAAATTCTGCAGGATCATTTCATTGCAGCGAAGTGCCATTGGTTGAAGTATCTTGAGTTTTTTTATACGCACACCCCAAGGGACGTCAGCCTATCAGTTGCTCCTGTCAAATTCGCTCAGAGCCGAAAAACGGTATGTTAAAGAGCTCACCTTCGAAATCTTTTCACCATAGATTGAGACAAGTGGATGAGTACGTGTGAAATGAACGGGCAGAATTCTGCTGCTGAGTATCCGGTGTCGTGGTAGCCGATGTTATTCACTCCATTTCGCTTTTCACTATAGCTGAAGGCCAAACCTGGAAATTACAAATGTTTATAGAATATTTTGGATATGTATTTTCACTTTTTCTGTAGTTGATACTCCTAAATGACTTGTAATAACATCGGCATAAAATATATTTTCCCGCTACCATCTGCAGAATAAATTTTACTAATTTGCTAACTAAATTGTGTCACCAGATGAGCAGATACTAATCTACTTTTTTGCGTTTATATTACATTAAATACTTGGAAAAGTCACATAAAAATGTATTCAGACAAAAGTTTATATATATATTTTTTTGAAGAATTTTCCCGCGTTGATTAGAAGCATTAAAATCAAATTCGTATAATTAAAACTATTCTCTAACTAGCGAGAAAAAACCGAAAGTTTCTACGCGTGTGTGTGTGTATATATACATATGTATATTCAAGTATATGTGTGTGTCAGCGTGCCCATTATGTTAATTGTCTGTCTCATTGTTCGTTACTCTAATTAATTGCTTTTGTTTTAATGTTCTTCTTTTAGCCTGGATGTTGGGATGGCTGATGTGTAAGACAGTGCCATATATACAAGGCGTATCCGTGGCTGCATCTGTCTATAGTCTAATTGCTGTATCGTTAGATAGGTAAGTGAAACATTTACTCATACTCTTGCCCCATTAAAAATCCTTAATTTAGCTTTCTCGGCTAACATGTAAATTAGCATTGTTGCCCTTGATTGTTAGTATGTAAGTGAAAGTCAAATCAATTTCAACAGCATTTTTCCTAACTTACGCAGAAATAAAAAAGCAAAACGAAACGAAAAAGGCTAACAGGCATTGCTGAGTCTCACAACGGTTAATTATATGGTAATTATTCTGGTTCACAGCAAAAATATACAGCGCACAAAAAGATTATAAGACCAGGAGGATTATGATGATATCTAAAGCAGTAATAGAAAAATGTCCCAATATCATTGATTGTACGAGGTGTGTTCAAAAAGTATAGCGAATTTTGAATTTTCGTAGGTTACGTATATTCAAATTTCGATTATTTTGTAGGTATGTCTCTCACTCATGCCGACGAGTTCGACCATTTTGAATGTTCAGTTAATTGTTAAAAGTTGCTTTGCTTGCACGTGTTTCGGCTCGTCTTCGATGTTTACCTATTCAAAAAGATGGATCAAAGAACCTGTATCAAATTTTGTGTGAAAATCGAAATTAAGTGCGCGGATGCATTCCGAATGTTGACTGTGTCATACGGAGAAGCTACTTTGGACCAAAGCAACGTTTATCGGTGGTACAAAATGTTCTCAGAAGCCAAGAAGATGTGAACGACGAAAAGCGTGCCGTACGCTCGAGCACTTCAACAACAGACGAAAAAATTGATTATGTGAAGAAAATGGTATTGGCCAATCGTCGAATCACCATTACAGAAGTTGCTGAGCACCTAAACATATCAATTGGCTTGTGCCATTCGATTTTTTTCAATGATTTGGTCATGAGACGGGTCGCCGCAAAATTCGTACCAAAACTGCTCAATTTCGACAAAAAGCAGCATCGCATGAACATTGCTAATGAGATGTTGGACTCCGTCCGCGGCTACCCAAATTTGCTCCAGATGGCCATAACTGGTGACGACTCGTGGGTTTATGGTTATGACGTGGAAACCAAAGCTCAATCATCTCAATGGAAGCTGCCGCACGAACCAAGACCGAAAAAAGCGCGCCAAGTTCGGTCGAATGTAAAAGTTTTGCTTACCGTTTTCTTCGATTGCAGGGACGTTGTGCATCATGAGTTCTTGCCAAGAGGTAAAACGCTCAATAATGCGGCCGCCGTAGCCGAATGGGTTGGTGCGTGACTACCATTCGGAATTCACAGAGAGAACGTCGGTTCGAATCTCGGTGAAACACCAAAATTAAGAAAAACATCTTTCTAATAGCGGTCGCCCCTCGGCAGGCAATGGCAAACCTCCGAGTGTATTTCTGCCATGAAAAAACTCCTCATAAAAAATATCTGCCGCTCGGAGTTGACTTGAAATTGTAGGTCCCTACATTTGTGGAACAACATCACGACGCACACCATAAATAGGAGGAGGAGCTCGGCCAAACACCCAAAACGGGTGTACGCGCCAATTATATATATATATATATATATGCGCCAGAAACGCCCGGATTTGTGGAAGTATAAAAACTTGGCTATTACATCACGATAACGCCCCTGCTCACACATCGTTGCTTGTGCGCGACTTTTTGGCCAAAAACAGCACACTAATGATGCCACAGCCACCGTATTCCCCAGATCTGGCCCCCTGTGACTTTTTCTTGTTCTCGAAACTAAAGAGGCCCATGAAAGGACGACACTACACTACGACTGACGAGATAAAGACGGCATCGAAGCAGGAGCGGTACAAGATAAAAAAATTATTTTCTGAAGTGCTTCGAAGATTGGAAAAAACGTTGGCACAAGTGCATAATATCTCATGGGGATTACTTTGAAGGGGGCAAAATAAATATTAATGAATAAATAAATCATTTTTGAAAAAACACAAAATTAGCGATACTTTTTGAACACTCCTCGTATGTATGCTTAAAACGGTATCTCGTAGCCGAAGTTATTCCGCATTTATTGCTGGTATTGTATATATTATTCTTCTGAATTTGAGCGAGGAAAAATTTTTGCATGGAAAGAAAGAGGCCTTATAATGTGAGAGATTGCTTCAAAACTAAATAGAAACATTTTGTATTTACTTCCATTTTAAAGAAAAGTACGGATGTACGAAGAAAAGTGGTAGAAAACCAAAAAAAAAAACTGGCCAGTTTGATATTTTCAGAAAAGTACCAACTTTGGGTAGATTAATGGGAAAAAATAATTTTTCCAATGAAAAACAATTCAATCTGGACGAGTCAGATGGTTCCCAAATGTATTGGCATGATAAACGGAAGAAAAAGCAGGAGAGAGTGGCTCGTAATTTCGGAGATGATGCAAAATGAATAGTGTGAAGTACATAGAACCTCTACACGAATTACTTATTACTTTTTTTGATGATTTATTTCGATTTTTGGCAGCTGCCTGCAGCTCTGACCTTAACCTAATGGAAAATGTATGGGCAATACTTTCTCAATCGGTTCTCAAAACTGCTGAAATTAACGTCGAATTCAAAAATATTAGTTAAGGGAAAAAGCAATCCATATTTTCTCGATAGATGGCTGTAGAGATCCATATCTCGTAAAATATAAGTCAAACAATTTAAATTCTATGCTCGTTGTAAAGGTGACAATTCAAACTAAACAAGGGCATTTGCTGTTTTTTGTTTGGTCCATTCAATTATGAGTTACAGGGTGTTAATAATGAAAGGCAACAAAGAGAAATTTCGGAACATTTTAGGGTTTCAATGGAAGTCAAAAAAGAGAAAATTCGGTACCCTTTATAAGAGCGAAAATGCAAGCCAGGTCGCTAAAATTGTGAATGGGGTTTAAGGTGCCAATACGGGACCAGCTAATTACGTGCAATTTTGGGTTCATCGAAGAAAATGTCGATAATGTCGAAAATATCGATAAAATCACAGAAATAATCGAATTTGAACGGCATGTTAATAGTCGTAGTCGTAGCATCGCTCAACAAATAAAGATCGGCCATAAAACAGTTTTAAACCATTTGCTCAATCATTTTACGCAAAAATAATGGATTTCTTTTCATCAAACTATTACTAAAAAAATTATTAATCAAATCGATGCCCCCACAACTTCAACAAGTTATAACCAAAGGAAATCCAACACAAATTACTAAGCTCCAAACTATCAACTAACCCCAAGAATTATATTTGTTTATTTTAAATATAATAACATGTGTCTCTTTTTTCCTTCTAAACATTTTTTTCTTAATAATTAATCTAATTTTCGAGAAATGTGTGCTTATTTCAGGGTATTTTTAAAACATTTACAATTGAAAAAATAATTTGAAAAACCTAAATTGTTCGCCCTTGGTCTTATGATTTTTTCGTGCGGTGTAAAGCCAACTACATTAGCACAATTAATAAATTAGATACACGCGAGTTGAGCTAAATACATACTTATTTGCATTTATATGTATGTATATTGATACAAGTTTTGAATGAAATCGCTGCACAATTTGAATTTCTCTTTGCACTATAAAATTCTAAATACAAAATGCAGGGAGCAACGACTTCTGATTGTCTTTATTAGGCGCAGAGTGCAGAGAGAGACAGTGCACAGTTAGGCCATATGGACCATAGCCATTACTTTTTTTTTTTTGTCTAATGAAACGCTGAAAATTCTAAATGTGCGCTAGTGATGCCACTGGCAGAGCTAATGATTGACGTTTTCCGCCACCTTCTCATTGCTGTAGCTGCGTCTAAAGTCATTCGTCCTCATAAGGCATTGTCCTGTAAACAGTGTAATGAGATTATAAAATTAAAACTTTTTTCATTGATAAGTTTCTAAATCAAGACTACAAAATTAAGAATCAATTTACTTTTGCTCGATAAGATCACCTTTTGCCTTGACTATGAATCCCAAGCTGCCCGAATGTGACTTGCAAGCATTTTGGCCCACTCGCGGACAATTGCTTTGTTCAGCGCCTCGAGACTGGTGAGTCTCTTAGTTCGGATGTTACTCTCCAAAATGGCCCAAAGAGAATAATCCATCGGATTCGTGTCTGGTGAATTTTAGATTCATTGTGTGGACGTTATGAAGTTCGGAACGTTGTTTCTTAGCCATTCTTGGTGCACTCGAGCTTTGTGAGACGGTGCCGAGCCCTGTTGAAAAGTCCATGGTCTGCCACCGAAATGTTTGCTTGCCCACGGCTTCAAAGCAAACTCCAGAATACTTTCCCAATAATATTTCGCATTTACTTTGACGCCAGGCTCGATGAAAACGATTGGAGAGCGCCCACCTGCGGTTACAGCGGCTCAAACCATTCCTTGTGGCGGGTGCTGCCTCTTGGTGGCCAATCGATGACTGAAATTTTAGTATGAACGGTAAGTCAAATAACCCCTATCGTTTTAGGAGTTTACGAATTACTCAACTTAAAATATTTTCTCGTCAGAAAACACAATGTTCGAAAATTGACCGTTTTCGGCCAAGCGAAGCAACTCCTCGTTCTCTCAAGTCTGACTTGTTGCTGCTTTGGTGTGAGATCATGCGCCTTTTGGATGTTGTAAGGCGTGGCGTTGCAGTCTTTCGATGACTACCTCCATGACGTTTCGCGATGCTACTATTTGCTTTAAGGTGCTCGAGCTCAAGAACAAGCGCTGGTTATGATTTTCCAGCCAAATATAATGCAATCACACTATTACGTTTGAAATCCAATACTGATTTTCTTTTTTCGCGTTTACTCTCGGCAAAATGCTTCCGCGCGCTTGTAAACAATACTCTGGACTGTCATTTAGCCAACTAACAGACAACTGATGCCCGTGCAGACTGCTGCGCGAGCGATCTGTAATTGGCTACACAACGAGTGCCGGACCCTGTACTATCCGCGCGGCCTAGTTCGCAGTCAGCTTCTTTAACGACTTTAACTTGGCTATCAGAGTTTATTTTGATAGGCAGTGAAAGATGGAAAATCTACTTATCCAAAACGTCGCTCCCTTATCGCATTTATATGTATGTGATTTGATTATTTTACAAAAGTTTTAAAAACAATTTTTGTTTTGGTAATCCAACGTCTACAAATCATATTAAGATAGCCGATTTCAAACACATTGGTCCAATATAATTACACTTTTCTAACAAAAGAAGCTATGCAGACTTTTTAAAAGTAATATTCTTCAGACGTCATTGAAGTTTTGTTTATTCCTCAAGTTCCACATAAACGCCTTAAAATATGATAGAATTTAATTAAGACTTTATGCACAACGATGCAACTAAACTAGTTTTCTTAATAGTCAAAATAGTACTCAAACTATAAGTTATTATGTATTTGAAATTCGCTAACCATCAGATGGCGCAATCACTCATAATCCTTCTACTCTGTTGGCTTTTTATGAGTTCATGCAAATATTTGTTAGAGATGTCAATATTGGTGGAGTTTGTTGATCCCGGGATGTAAAGTTAATATGAACCCGGAATATTACTTACCAAAGAGTTCTTAAAGCAGGGACTTACTTCCTGGTATCCTCTTCTCCCAGTGGAGCATAAGGGCATAGCAAGAAATATCATAGATTAATACTTTTTAAAATTGTATTCACTTAAATGCAACTTTTTCAAGCTTTGGTTACATGGACATGTTTTATCTTCTTTCTTAAAATTCCTCTTTGCACTAAAAATACTAGTAAACGTCAATAAAATTGGAAACTCCTGGTACAAATATTAGATTTAAAATGTGCCTGAAAGATTGGAAAATATTTTAAGTTGAGTCTTCTCTCCGTAATTTAAATTTATTACACAAAAAACCTACCGAATGAAATTATCACTTTCTAAGTAAGAAGAGCTTTGTGGAAAAACTTCAAGACGCATACCACAAATTGGAGGGGGAGCTCCATTATATCTATATATATCTAAAAAGTCCAGATCGATTAGGGGCAATAACTTTTATGGAAGAAAAGGGATAGTAAAGGAACCGTATTTGATCTAGTAATCCATTTCTATTACAAATAATGATCCCGGTGAATGAAAAAAGTAGCACCTAGTGAGGAATCAATCAGGGTGCGACGGATGGATACAGGTACTATTTCTATGACTTAAGAAAGGAGGAAAGGTACTTGAGTCGACATCACCGCTATGAAGGTGGTGTTATGGTATAGGGAGCATTATCGGAATATGGCGAGTTCGAATTGAAAATCGTGGACTACAAAATAACGGTAAACAGCTATAAAACTCTGTTGCAATCATCTTTTCCAGAGATTTATGAAACATTTGGACAGGATAATGGACCTGAACACACTTCAAGTGTGGTCAAAACTTGGATTGCGTCCCAAAACGTTGAGACTTTAACAATGGCACCGTATTCTCCAGATCTGAACATTATTTAAAATCTATTGGGATGGCTTGCTCGTAAGGTTTATGAGAGTGGACAACAATTTGAAGACAAAAATGCTTTAATTCGAATCATTAAAATGGCCTGATCTGCAATTTCCATTCATTAACGTGTTTACAGAGCAATTTATAAATGAGGTAGCGGCGCAAACAAAAAATTAGTGTATTTATATTTTTTTCTTATTTGGTTAGTGCCTCTATTCAAGCGGAGCAATAAATCAAGCACAATATTACAGCTGGTGACGTTTTAAATAAATAAATAAATAATTGGCGCGTACACTTCTGTTAGGTGTTTGGCCGAGCTCCTCCTTCTATTTGTGGTGCGCGTCTGAATTTTATTCTACAAATGGAGAGACCTACAGTTTTACGCCGACT
>JAYXIM010008948.1:0-11426 GCA_037575425.1 Anastrepha fraterculus | reverse complement strand
AATTTAATTACCCACCTCGGATTTAAATGTCCGCAATTGCCATAAACTTGCATCTATATATATATATATTTACTCGTATGTACACATATAAGGACGCATATATATGTACTTAGGTAACATCTCACTTTGGTCTCCAAGTCAAATACACTCAATACACAATATATTGCATAAAATGACGTATTACTAACGATAAGGGGAAATAGTGCAATTAGTAGCAAAACTTTTATGTAATTAGTTGCAAGTTTCTCGGGCATTACATATATCACATACGAAACTGTAAAGCTGACAATTGCCCCATTGGCCAAATTTGTAATTTTTGTAGTGAATGCAACCACGCATAAAGTGCTATTTTTCATTGCTGCTAATTACAGTAATCAGAATCGAAAGAAGTAAAGAAAAATTGAATACGCAAGCAAATAATTATGCCCACTTCGTTCACAACAGTGGCCATAATATTTGTTGTTGTCCTTTCGCTTTGTACATAGTTCCTAAAGTAAGAATGGCCTTAATGATTTGGCTGTAATGTACCCACTTTCGTCACTCCGCATGGAACAGGGAATCAACCAAGCCAAGTATCGTGTCCTAGTAATCTCATATACTTCGCTTCTTCAAATGATAGAAGCAGAGCAGGCTGAATACGGTCCGCACCGGACTTAAATACCCGCGCATATTTTATTCTATTATATCATAAATTTCATTTGAGTTGAGAGTTATAGCTTGTAAGATCACAGGGACGGACGAAAATTTAGACTTAATTTTATTACTGAGAAAAGGGTGTGGTTTTTATTCGTTGCCAATAACACTGCGTTAAAAAAACGAACTTTTTTTTCTTTCCTATCAACCAAATATACTTTTTCGAAAAAGGGAGAAAAAATAAAAATACACGTGTATCGGCGATTTTCATGTACACGCCAGAATTTTTTTCCCTAAATTTTCGGCATAACTTGAAGGAAAATTTTTAATGTAACAATTTTTAATTTAAATATAATAAATCTATTGTAATGCGGAGTGAAATACCTTTCTTTTGATACCCACATCGGCATATCTCATGCAATTTGTTTTTTAATTTCGAAGAGGTGGCAACCCTGTGAAACATTGTCAGTGGCAACACCTAGGTGAAAAGTCTAGAAATGTGATTCACTATCTGTGTGCTCAATTTCATTCAAATCCGTTAGGCTAATCCTGAGATCGTGTGGCTTTACAGATATGCATACAAGAATTGCTCGTTTAAAGTTATAAAATACAAAAAAAAAAAATTGTGACGTGTACATGAAAATTGCCGATACACGTGTATTTTTATTTTTTATCCCCTTTCCGAAAAAGTATATTTGGTTCATAGGGCAGAATGTGTGTAACGCGGTGTAATAAAGGGGTTTTCAACTGGCGCGGGTCGATTTTGGCGCCCTATGGCAGCCATTTTGTTTTGGTGATATCTGTCAAATCTTTTGTTTATTATTCAGTTGTTTATGCCAAATCATCATGGCAAGGTACATGATTGAACAGCACGTTCAAATGATAAAACTTTATTATCAAAATTAGTGTTCATTAACGCAAACGTTGCGCGCATTGCGCCCATTTTTCGGTAGACGTGGTGGCCCTTCAAAGTCGACTCTTCAACGCTTGGTGGCCAAATTTGAGACGACCGGGTCAGTAAACAATCAGTCAACACCCGTACGTTCAAGGAACGCAAGATCAGCCGAGAACATTGCCGCGGTCCGTGAAAGTGTACAGCAGAACCCTAGGCAGTCTATTCCTCGCCGTGCACATGAACTTGGCCTTTCGCAGACTTCAACTTGGCGAATCTTGCGTCGGGACTTGGGCCTACATCCGTACAAGATCCAACTGACCCAGGAGCTCAAAGTTGATGACCATAGACAACGCCGTTTGTTCGCTGACTGGGCTTCGAATCGTTTGGAAGAGAACCCCAGTTTTGGGCGAAAAAACATCTTTAATGACGAAGCGCATTTTTGGATGAATGGCTGTGTTAACAAACAAAATTGCCGTATATGGGACGACACCAATCCACTCGAGGTTCACCAGGTGATAATGCATCCTCAAAAAGTTACCGTTTGGTGTGGATTTTGGGCCGGCGGCGTCATTGGTCCGTACTTTTTTGAAAACGACGTTGGTGAGGCGGTCACCGTCAACAGCGAGCGCTACACAACGATGATAACCAATTTCTTATGGCCCATATTGAACCATATGGACCTAGACGACATGTGGTTCCAGCAGGACGGCGCTACGTGCCACACAGCAAACGCCACGATTGACATTCAGCATGAACGATTGGATTGTAAGTTTATCTCTCGCAGGGGTGATGTGAATTGGCCACCAAGGTCATGCGATTTGACCCCGCTAGACTTTTTTCTGTGGGGTTTCTTGAAGTCTCAGGTCTATGCAAATAAACCACAATCGACCGATGCTCTAAAGGTGAACATAACATAGGCCATGGCTCAAATTCAGCGGGATCTATGCGGAAGAGTCATTTAAAATTGGACCACTCGGATCCGTTCCACCGTAAGAAGCGGGCATTTGAATGATGTCATATTCCACACTTAATGGCATATATGCGCCTTTCAAATAAAAAATAATTTTGTCAATAACTCACACACAGCTTGTTTTATTCCATTTCAACATCTACCCGCCCTTATTGAAAAACCCTTTATAATATTTATGTAAGATGAATCGAAGAAAGGGTGGGGAGCAATACATATACTTAGTTTGTACGAGTTTTATCAATTTTAGTCTAAAGTAATTTGGTTTTATTCACAACAGAGATCACGTTTTTTTATTTTTTGGAAACTGACATGGACATGAGCCGAGCTGTTATGAACATGTGCCATGCTTTTGCTTGAGTAGTTGTTCAGCTGCTGTTGCCGAATGGGTTGGTGTGTGACCACCATTCAGTACTGCATGGGCTCGAAGCCCCGAATGTGAAACATCAAATAAAGAAAGTACTTTCTAATATCGGTCACCCCACGGCAGTCAAACCTCCGAGAGTATTTCTGACATGACAAAGCTGTTCATAGAAAACCATCTACCATTCGAAAGTAAAGTATAAAACAGTAAGTCCCTCCATTTTGTAGAAAAACATCAAGACGCACGCCACAGAAAAGGTCTGAGCGCCAATTATATACCTACATACCTATGTACATATGTCTATCTTGATCCCTTTGTGCTATTACGTTGTTAAATAAGTTTTGAATAAGATAAGATAGTCCAGTCAAAAGAAGATTTAACTTCGTAATTTTAGGAGTATGCGAGTTTATGGTTTTATTATGTAAAGCCCATCACTGTGAACTTAAGTTTGAGTTTTCGGGGTCGGGGGGTGTGTCCCGCGGCCGCCATCTTGGAAATAAGGGTGCAACTGGTTTTTTGCGTTTATCTCGTGAATTTCGAAAATTACGAAAATTTTGTAAAAAGACTTTTTTGTAGATAATCATATTATCTACAACTTTCATTCAAAACTTTTTTCTGTAAAATTAATAATAAAAAAGTTATAAACAAAATTACGCGAAAAATTAAGGGATCAATTGTTTTAAAGCGTAATAACTTTTTTTTATTGATTTTATGGAAAATATACATCAGAACTTTTTTATAGAGCATTCTTTTGTGAACATTTTTGTCTAAAAGTTTTTTCCGCTATCTTTATTTAGTCGTATGATTTTGAGCTGCTAAGCGGAGCAACCAATAAATTAGCGAAGCGCGTACATGATTACACAGGCCGACAAAATTTAACCAACATTCAGACCCAGAAACCAGACTATATATTTCCGAAGGTTTATGATGCGCTGAATCTGGCCTCAGAATTGCTCTATCAGCTCTGGTTTTCGAGATATCCTAACCTAAAAGTGCAAAAAACACCATTTTTGCCCATATTTGAGTTTATGTAGCCTTGCAGATGTTTTCTTTCACCAAAATTAAAGGATGGCATCTTTAAATACAAGCCTTCTTTTTTCAAATGGCGTTTTGTTTGCTCAAATATCATTTTTTTTCGCAGAGATATCGCATTTTGAAATTTTCATATTTCTAAATTTTCCTACACCTGAAAATCGATTAAGATAACATAGACATGATATAGTCGATTACTAATTTTCTTGGGTTTGAGGGCCTGAAATATATGGATTAATAGTATGTAAATTTGGAGTTTGTGGGAAAGCCTGCTCGCGGTATGATAGGGATGGTTTCTAGGGGTTAGGGCTGTGTGTGACTCGGTACCCAAAGGTCAGATAGTGTAGGGGTGTGGTGAGTCAGCACACTTATAGTGTGAGACAAAATTTTAAGAAAAATAAGACTCAATTCAGAGCTGATAGAGCAATTCTGAGGCCAGATTTGGATTCAGCGCATCATAAACCTTCGGAAATATATAGTCTGGTTTCTGGGTCTGAATGTTGGTTAAATTTTGTCGGCCTGTGTAATCATGTACGCGCTTCGCTAATGTATTGGTTGCTCCGCTTAGCAGCTCAAAATCATACGACTAAATAAAGATAGCGGAAAAAACTTAGACAAAAATGTTCACAAAAGAATGCTCTATAAAAAAGTTCTGATGTATATTTTCCATAAAATCAATAAAAAAAAAGTTATTACGCTTTAAAACAATTGATCCCTTAATTTTTCGCGTAATTTTGTTTATAACTTTTTTATTATTAATTTTACAGAAAAAAGTTTTAAATGAAAGTTGTAGATAATATTATTATCTACAAAAAAGTATTTTTACAAAATTCTCGTAACTTTCGAAATTCACGAGATAAACGCAAAAAACCAGTTGCACCCTTATTTCCAAGATGGCGGCCGCGGGACACACCCCCCGACCCCGAAAACTCAAATTTAAGTTCACAGTGATGGGTTTTACATAATAAAACCATAAACTCGCATACTCCTAAAATTACGAAGTTGGCTATTTTTTTCGTCTCTTTTGACTGGGCTAAGAGAGCAAGTCGCTACTGGCCTAAATTTTCTTCCGTTATGTTGGTACAGTTCATTCTTTGTTTACAAGCCATTTAGTATCGAGGTGGAAAAAATCAAGTACCGTGAGGTGATTGAATTTTTATTTTTGGAAGGTTAAAAAGCAACGGAAATTTATGAACGAATGTTGAAAGTGTAGTAGGAGGATGGGTCGCTGAATTTAAACGAGGCCGTACAAGCCTTGAAGACGATCCACGTCAAGAACGATCAAAAACACCAACAAAACTGAAACTGAGGAACTGAAATAGATTAAGTAAAAGCGCTAGGGATCTCATTGGGCAGTGTATGCAATATTTTTACTGAAGTATTGGGTTTCAGAAATCTGAGTGCCGCATTCACTAACAATGGAACAAAAACACATTCGAGTGCGTCTTTCTCAGGAACATTTAGAGCGTTTTCGAAGAGATAAAAAGGATTTTGTGCATCGATTTAATACTGTAGATGAGACTTGAGTCTATCACTGTGATTCTAAATCAAATTCTTGATTAGCTGCTTAGGCACTAATCCATTGGAAGATATAATTATTGGTATTATATTCGCTTCCCTCGCTTTGTACATCCGTTTAAGTTCTATGGCCAAAGCTGCATACTTCGATATTTTAATGGAGTATGTGCTTTGGATGTTGCGATTAAGAGGCACCGCTATATCGATTACTTCGACTGTTTTATTTATCTTGTCGAACAAGATGATGTCAGGTTTGTTGGCAGCTGCTGTTTGATCTGTGGATATAAATGTGTCCCAGTACAGTTTAAAATTTGCATTTTCCAATATTGCCTTTGGTTCATATTTAAAATACAAGACTTCTTCTTGTAAGAGACCGTGTTTTATTGCAAGTTGTTGGTGGAGGATCTTTGCTATATTGTTATGTCTCACGACATATTCACGGGGGGGCAAGTACGCTGCATCCAGCAATTACATGGTCGTTTGTTTCGCCGTAAATGCCGCACCTTCGGCACCTATCTTCTATTGCCTCGCCATGTATCGACCTTCGGAAATTCCTTGTTGGAATAACTCGGTCTTGGATAGCGATTGCGAACCCTTCTGTTTCAAAAAATAATTTTCCTCTTTTTAACCACAAATTGGATGATTGTGCGTCTATTCATTCCATTTCAAGACCATGGAGATGGACACCGTTAATTGTTTTTATTTTATTTTATTTGAGCTTAATCTATTTCGGCTATTGCTGGAGCTTACACATCCCGGATGTATTTTCAAGGGATTGTGCTCTGGTGGAGCGTAGTCCAAGTTCTGCGCCCATGCGATTACTATTGCTTAAATATTTAAATGCCGTAAGGGCATCTCTCATTAGAGAGTTGACGGGCATGACAACCCCGCGGCCCCTAGTCACGACCCCGCACGGACATCCCTCACCGAGGGGTGCTGGAAGTAACGACTCCACGGCTCCGAAGTTTCAGCGAAGAAGAAAACAGTCCGCTAAAATGCCTAACATGCCGGCTGTGTGAATGCATGTCTGAAGGACACAGTTAACCCAGAAGGAAATTTGTAAACCACCTGGCAGAAGGTTTAAAATGCAATTACCCGTTTCGAAAAACGGAGAGCCGCATTATAGAGGAATCTAATGATTGCAGCCGAGCAAGGATATTCGCTCAAGTGTCGGCAGAAGCCACGGCTGCCGGCGAGGGCTCTGTTCATCGACATCAGATAGCGGAGTCGCCAGTGGCACAACAACACGAAAACCCCAACACTGCGACAAGTGCTTCTCAAGTTAATCTTGGGACCACAAGAGCAGGCCGTGTTAGACAGCGTATTCAATGGACAACGGAAATGAATGAATATGTCCTGCGCTGCTACTACATTTCCACAAATTGTGAAGAACCGGAGCACATGACAACCTATCGTGAGAGAAAGCTAGACTTATTTTATGTTATTTTATTTTATTTTATTTATTTATTTTTTATTTTTATTATTGCATCCCAAGAAAGGAGTGATTTACATTAATTGGCGACAGCTTAGCTGCAAGCCAAGAATTTATAACAGGTACAAAATATTACAATTAATTATATATATAAATATTATATAAAATAGTTAACAATTTTACAAACAAGAAAAACGTTTACTGTAAAAAGTTTCGGACTATATGACAAGAATTGAGTAAAGCTGCTTTCTGCATGTCGAAAATTAAATATTCTGGGAGTTGAAGAGTTTTCACGTTGTCTGCTAAGTTTTTATGCACTAGTCCGTGGGCTGAGATGATAATTGGTAGTATGTGCACCTTCCTTAGCTTCCACTGGCGTTTGACATCAATGCCTAAGTCAGAATATTTGGACATCTTTTCTGCATATGTTTTTTGCATGTTTCTGTTTAGAGGAACAGCAATCTCAACAATATAACCAGTCGCTTGAGATTTATCAATAAGGAAAATATCTGGCCTATTGTGATCTCTTGTGGCATTTGTTAAAATTGTTCGGTCGTAATATAGAAGGATGTTGGAGTCTTCTTGAACAGGTTCTGGAGTGTATCTGAAGTACGGTATTTTGCTTGGATTGAAGTTGTACATCTGCCTCAGTTTTAGATGGATTATTTTCGCGATGCCATTATGTCGCTTCAGGTACATAGAGTTTGCTAGTGTGGTCCATCCCGCTAGCACGTGGTCTAATGTCTCACTTCGACTATTGCATCTTCGACAACTGTCTGCAGCGGCATTTGGATCTTGCATTACGTATTTAATGTAATTTTTAGTAGGAATCACACCATCTTGTATGGCGAAAATGGTACCCTCCGTTTCGACAAATATCGACCTGTTGATAAGCCATAAGTGCGACAATTTTTTGTCGACATGTGGGCTCAGCAAGTCTTTTCGATATACGCCTTGGACAGCCATTTCAGACCATCTTTGGATTTTTTCATCTATTGTGGTGGCGTTCCTGATTTCGTACGACAGAGCTTTTTGGATGACGTGACTTATATTTAGTCATAATTGTACGTATTATTCGTTGTAGATTTTCTATTTCAGTAGATGACCATTTTACAATTCCGAAGCTATACGATACCACCGGGACGACAAATGAATTAATAGCGTAGATTTGGTTTTTCCCATTAAGTTGGGTTTTACAGACAGCGTGAAGGCGCCTTTTAATTTCTGCTATCAGATTTTTCCTCATTTGCGTCGTATTTATGCTGCTGCTTTGCATAACTCTTATTTTATTTTATCTTATTTAACACTTTATTTTCTTACAATAAAAATGCATCTAATTAATAAAAAATTCAAGAAAAGTGTATTTCTTTTTTATGAATGTACTGCTTTTTCGATAGAAAATTTAAATGCCCTCCTCTTCATTCCCAACCTCTAAACTGGTAGAACAAAGCAGAAATAGCGTTACCACCTGAGCGTAAATCAGAATGTTACCTTAATCTGGGTTCCGGAACATCGGAAATTGAAGGAAACGAAAAAGAGGACGAACTGGCAAGGGGATCTGCCATGAATAATATTAGAAGAATCGGTTTTCACACCACTGGGTGAAATCAAGAACGCAATCTCCTTAAAATATCTACTAATCATGGATTGTAAATGGAGGGATCAGATAACCTGCAAAATCACGTTATGACCCTATAACCACAAGCAAAAGTCAACGTTACCAAATATGAAACGAAGGATGGATATAGTCGTGAAGAAATAATCGGGTAACTTGTTGGTAGCGAGTATGTGGCAACAATATGGTGCGGAAGAACTAATTGGACTCTTGCTGAATCACCACTTCAACAAATCAACTAACCAACCTCCTCATTCCATAATCTGACAACCCAACCCTAGGCAGAAACCGTAACTACAGTTTTATTTATTTCTATAGATTACACTCTTTGTTGCGTATCTCAGTTAAAATTTTGTGTTGTTCTGTTTAAAGAAGTGCGTACTATTTCGCATAAATGTCAATAACTTCATCGTTGACCAAGCCTGGTGTTAAGAATCTCAATTGGAAATTATAGATGTTAGTTAGTAAAAATTATACATAGTACATTATTGATAAGTGCCAAATTTCCCCTCCCATTTATGGTGTGTACTTTGATGTTATTCTACACATGTATCCCAATTGTTTTTTTGCCAATGAACTGCGAACGTGAATATCTGCTGTTGTAACGTTGGCAAATAGCTTTTCAAATGATCGGCGGCGCAAAAACTTATCGCCGCCCATATGATAAACAAAAAAAAAAAAAACAAATCAATCCGTGTGTTGATGAACACCCAATTTATTGCAAAAAGGTGCGCGCGCTGAAATAGGACCTTTTAAAATATGTCTGAACTATGCTCGAGCTTCGTTGATGTTCTCATCTCTGAAGATTTTAACGTTGATCTTATCCTTAGCAATGTTAATTGTAAGCAACTAATAAATACAATAGCTTTAACACTTGTGGCCTTCGGATAAGTTAGGTAGTGCTCGCGAGTTTTAATAAGCCGTTCAGCCTTTTGTCAACAATATCTTTGAAGGATGCAAAATATGCTGATCCTGGGCACTTTTCTCGAATTCTACAAAGAGCAGGACAGTGAGGTAGATATTCCAAAGTACCCTAAAATTCGCTTCATTGAACACACAACACTTTTTTAAAGACTATTCTCATGAATCACTGGACACTGACTGGAACGCTGTTTTTTTTTTTCAAAAAACGGCAGAACAATTCAATTGAGTGGTAAAATATTTGTGCAATGAATGCTATAATATATAAATACTATATAGGTGAATAATTTCTAAAAACTATGGTTCATTTCATAATCTTCCAGTATCCGTCTTAGTACGAATACCAGCCATGCTTTGAAAGTATGCATTTATTAAAATATGGGCAGGAATTAGAGATTGTGGCTAAGTTGGATTTTTTGGTACGACTTCTTTTTAAAAAAATGTAGAGGGGTGTACTTTACTGGGAACAGGATTCATATTATAAAGAGACGGACTCATATCAGTTTAAATCAGGCAATTTGATTTTGATCTATGGTCGAGTTTTTGGCTACATAGGCGTTAATGTTATATACCCTTTTTGGGTGTTTGGCCGAGCTCCTGCTCCTATTTGTGGTGTGCGTCTTGACGTTGTTCGGCATTAATATTACCCTCGGAAATTAAAGGTTTAGATGAAGAAAGGGGTATCCATTTTCCATAGTAACTATTCAACCATTACATATGAAATATAAACTTTGTTTTAGGAAATATTTGGCACTTTTGTTATTGACTGCCAAAGGATATACAACTGAGGCTATTGACGTCACTTATCGTTCCTCATATATCGTACTCCGAAATAATATTTGGGCATCGAAGCATAAATTAAAAGGCGCTTTAAATAATGCTGCTAGTTTTATACATCCATATATTGTAAGAGAAAATGTAACCTTATATCATATCATACTAAAAATATTCTGAGATTTAGCTTTGAAGCGTTAAGTATCGTAATATTCTACTTTTATTTAATTTAATCAGAAATCATGGTTGGCGTAGGGAATATACCTAGAGGGTAAATTTTGCTAAGTGATATCGGAATATGGAATCCTCTGCCAATTTGTGGAATTCTCTGCCATGCGGTGTTTAAGCTCAATTCAATGCTTCAAAGCTGCAGTTGCGGATGTATTAGATAAATACTCGTAACTATCCAATTTCTGTCATCGGTATTTTTAAATTTCCTTGCTGTCTCCTATACTTAAGTGTTAGTCTTATTTTAAACTATAACTTAATTCTAAATACAGCAATAGTAATATTTTGAAGGTATTTTTGGTAATTCTGCTGTCGTCATTGTATCCTATTTTGCAAGATCCATCAGCTTCCCTTACTGGTGCAAATATCTTTCTTATGATTTTACGCTCAAAGCGGAGAAGGTAGTTCTATGTTAGATGTCAGTACCCACCCATGCTTCGTAGCCATATGTTGCTACCGGACTTACTAGCGTCCTGTAATTTATTTTTGAGAAGTATCATATCATGTAAGCAATTTCAAGCTTCATTTACGCCGATTAAGGGGTCTGCAGCGCTGCTAAGTTATCAGCTCCAGAGTTCAGTCAGCAAGTGCGCTGACCTGAAGGCTTTTCGTGAAAATGGTAGCTTCAGGGTCAATATCGCTGATTACAAAATTTAAAACTTTTTCCTTGTATCACCACATTGGATGCTGTTGCTGCCAAGGTAATTTATACCAAAGACGCGAGTTTTTCTATATATATAATATATATGTATATAATGATATATATTCAATGGTAAAGAAAATAGTCGTTTAAAATGCCATCCAAAATTAAAAAAATTTAAAACTGTCTTGTATTTCAGCATTTTGCTTCAATTTTCTTAAGCTGTTATATATTAACATATCATATTATATGCCATTGAAAATATCTCAATGCCGTCTTTTGATTGGCAGATAAACAAATAAACAAACATAAAGTTCCGGGTAATTATGTGTATGAAAAATAGGTTTTTCGATCTTAAGCCTAGAGGGTCTTTGAGGGTCTATTCCAAATTTCAAATATGAAGTTGT
>JAYXIM010008947.1:0-11458 GCA_037575425.1 Anastrepha fraterculus | reverse complement strand
CAATCAGAATCTTTAACAGTCCATGGAAGCGAAAGGAATTTGGTGTACCAAAGATGTAAAGATTTTTAAAAATCATAAAAATTACTTAACGCATGGAAAGCGTGGCCATCCTTCTGTTGTTCATGAGCGAACAAAGCGTCGTATTAAGAGGGGAGCCTGGTTTATGAGGTCTAAAAATTGCATCTCTTTGCGATTTTTTTTTAAGGAAAAAATTAATTTAGCACTGCAAAGTTTTTTCTATCTTTTAATGAACATATAAAAAGTATAAAAAATTTTTGTATTGGTTAGAATAAGTTGAAAAAAATGTTTAACATAGAAATTAGTAGAGCACTGCAACGCTGGAGTTTCCAATTGGCTCGTAATTATTATCTAAAGCAAAAAGTTTAAATGGATTTCTAATTATCATGATTTTTTATTCTAGATGAACTAAGAAAACTGAGAGAAATTCCAAAATTTCAACTTTTTGGAGGTTTTAAAGAAAAAAATGCCTTTCTATAAAAAGAAATTCACTTCAACTTAGTATAAAAATCTTGAAAATTTTTTTTTTATCTATTTTGTTAGTTCAAATAGAAGAGAACTTAATACTGAAGGGTACAAGCTATGATTCATTTCAAAAGGTTCATTAGTTTTTTTTTCATTCATGTACGTCAAATCAAAGAAATCATAAAAATGAAAGGTCGAGAAAAGAAGATAAAGTTTGTACTATAGCTGTCCGGTCACAGCGTAACTACCTAACGCTCGCCTACCTTTGGCTTTGTATCTACGGAAATATTGAGAATTAGGCTCTGTAACTTTGTGTGAATGTTCTGAAATATATCAGGAATCGCTTAAAACGAAAAAAAAAATTGATTTTTTTGACCTTATAAACCAGGCTGCCCCCTTAAGCATTTAGCAGCTAATAGGTCGTGCAGGAGTGCAGCATCAAGTCTCAGTTATCAGTAGAGATGACTAAACGTCGAGTTCTGACGATAACATCAAATACGAAAAAAAGCTGCTTAAACCTTAGGTAAAACCGTGCTATAAAAACGCTCGAATGCAATTCGCTGAAAAATATAAATTTTGGTCGTTAACGTCAGTTTTAGTGATGAGGAAAAGTTCACCTCAGACCGACCTGAAAGAAAGATGAAGTTTTGCAGAGAAAGGACAATTTGCGTTGTTCGCAATTTTGGCGGCGGTCTCCTTATGGTTTGGGCAACTTTTGGGCTTCATAATTGGGCTTGTACAATTTGGGTCTATTATATTCTTTTACCAATGTAAGAAGAATCTGTTATTATTATTATTTTGTTTTTGTAATTACACTGTAAATCTTATAGTTAGGTCAGTCGGTGTGAGCCGCTTTAATCTTCGTTTGATATTTTCTGCCGGTACTATTTTACGCATTTGTTCGCTTTGGTGGACTGACAGTCGCCGGTTATGCTTAGTGCTACATTTTGTGATTGTTTCTTAGATTGTGTCTACGTTTAAGTCTCGCTGTATGGCTTCATTGGAAATAAACCAACCAGCATTTGCTTTATTTCGTAATATTTTGGATTGTATTCGCTGTATGAGCTAAAGATTTGTGTTTTTAGCCGTTCCCCATATTTCTATTCCATATTTCCAGATAGGAGTAATAATTGTTTTGTATACAGTCACCTTATTATAAAGTGATAGTTTTGATGCTCGTCCGTTTAGCCAACTTAATTGCGGGTGCTTATTCTTAATTTGATTTCTTTTGTTAATCATATGCTATTTCCATGTTAGTTTTTCGCCAATTGTTGTTCCAAGATATTTTGATGCTGGGCAGATATTTATTTTATTGTTTGTTTTTTAAAGTAAGATTATATTTTGATGTATTTTTGTTTGTATATATAACATCTATAGTTTTGGCTTTATTAACATCTATACCCCATTCGTCAAACCAGTTTACTGTATTGTTCACTTATTTTTCAAGTGTAAAGGTCACCAGTTTTTCGTCATTGTTTGATGCCATTAATACAGCATCATCCGCGAACGTTGCAATCATTGCATTATCTGTTGTCGGAGTTGGCACATCTGCGGTGTATATTAGATATAAAAGAGGACCTAATACACTACCTTGCGGTACTCCAGCTGTCATTAGTAGAATATCGGAATATTCGTCTTCATATCTTATATAAAATTTTCGATCAGTTATGTAGTTCTTCAAAAGTTCAAAGTAGTTTTGTGGAAAGATTCGTTTGAGCTTATGCAAAAGTCCTTTATGCCAAACTTTATCAAAGGCTTTTGCAATGTCCAGGTATACAGCTACACAATATTTTTTGTTATTCATATCGTTAAGTATTTTGTTAGCAACCCTGTGGATTTGTTGGACTGTTGAGTGTTGCCGTCTAAATCCGAATTGATGGCTTGATATCACTTTTTTGCTATCAAAATTGGTTCTAGTCGGTCGAACAATATTTTTTCAAACACTTTTGAAACTATTGGCAATAAGCTGATGAGTCGATATGAGGCAGTGTTGGTGGCATCTTTTCCTGGTTTGAGTTTGGCGGTAATTTGAACAACTTTCCATAGTCGTGAGAAGTAGATAATCCTGCAATTCACGTGTCGCAAATGACTCTTGGCTTTTTCGAAGAGAGAAAAATGGACCGTTTGGATTGACCCGCATATAGCCCGGATTCAAACCCCATTGAGAATGTTTGGGAACTACTATGTAAAGTTTGTAATGACTACTAGTAATGTTTACCAAAACGGATGGCAATTTGAACGGTTGATTGGTCTAAGAAAAAGCAATTGAGGATAAATGGGACAAAATTTAAGTTACGTATCTCCAAAAGCTGATTCTATTAATGCCAGATCGTTTAAATGAAGTTTATTTCTAACAATGGGTGCGGCATTAAATATTTGTTTATTCTTTGTTTTTTTCTTTTATAAACTTCACATATAAACATAAAATGAAGTTATATGAAATTGTACTCAAGGGCTTCTTCTTTGCTTCCTTTTTAATGTACACTCGAGTTCCAAAAAGGAAAAAACATTGAAGTACGTATTTGGATTTCTTAAGAAACTGTTTTTTTTATTATTTATTTCGCTGACGTAGGCCAGGGACATTCAAATCTAACGAAGAATCTCACTAGCCAAGAAGTATTTCTTTGAACTAAGTAGGCAATTGAGTAGTAAAGTCCTCTCTCGACGAACAAAACTACCACTACTCAAGGATCCCATCTTGGCCGTGCTAATATATGACACAGAAGCTTGGACGATGACTACCATACACTCGATGAGGCGTCCCTTGGAGTGTTTCAGATAAAGATTTTGCGGAGCCTTTTGGACTTTTGCACGTTAGCGAAGGTGAATATCGCAGGTGATGGAACGATGAGCTGTATAAGGTTTTCGACGACATAGACATGGCGCAGCGAATAAAGCTCCTGCGGCTTCATTGGCTAGGTCATATCGTTCGTATGGATACAAACGCTCTAACTCTGTAAGTATTCGATGCGATACCAGCTGATGGTAGTGGACGAAGAAGGAAGCCTCCTGTGGATTGGAAAGATGAGGTGGAGAAGGATTTGATTTCACTTGATGTGCCCAACTGGCACCGATTAGTACGAGACAGAAACGACTGGCGCGCTTTGTTAAACTCGGCCAAAATCGCGTAAGAAGAAGAAGAGGTAGGTCACGGAATTCAACCAAAACTTCAAAAACTGCAGGCTGTATTTGTTGCTTTGCTCTCTCCAGCGAACTGGTTTAAGCAAAATTAACATCAGTGATGAAATTATCGTGCCTGCAAATCACTTGCATATCTTTTTTCCGAAAAAATTTAATAAAACAAAAACTCAGTTTGATAGCGGACTAATAACTAAAAATACAAACAAAGTGTCTTGAAATCCATTTTAGAGCTAAATCTGCATAATTTTTTTTTTTATTCAAAATCATCAGTAGAATACAGATTTCACTGGCCGAAACAAAGTAGACAAGATATGTAACCCTTCCTAATGTATCCTCGTATTTAAATGCTCCTCTATACGTACGCATTGCTTGTCAAATTTTGCAGTTGTCATCTGTTCAAAGGACTCAAGTGCTTTATCTGAATGGCAGTTAATTAAATTAATCAAATGATCTTATTACATGTTGTGCATATAGAACTATTGTATTATGCATGTATGTATGTGTGTAACTGTAAGCCTAAACTATTACTCATATTTATTTCTGTGTGTTTGCTGTGCCGCTACTATGCGAATATCTATGTATCCACTTAATTATACCCCTTACATATTTACATTCATAGGATTGACTACTCAAGTTAAGCAATTATTTGATGCGATGCCAACACTTGAACCCTATGGCTATTCATACCAACTGCCAAACGCTAATGATCGTAATTGTGTAAATATACAGATTTGAAGTTATGTACACATAAATATTTGCGCATATGAAACGTACAGAGAAATTCACTAGTGCTTCACTGGTGCGATTCTGATGAATTTAAAGCCATGATTAGCTCCCGTAGTTTCACTTGTCCATACCACTGGTGGGTTTTAGCTGCATCATTTTTAAGTTCAACGAATCGAATATAAGAAAAACTCAGGTATGATGGATTACTAGGTTTATTGGCCAAATATGGTGAAAAACTAAATTGTAAGAGGAACTTCGGCTGCCACGTAATGGGGGTATTCGCGAGCTGAATTCTGCATGATCATTTCGCATATATTCGCACACTAGTCAAACTTGCCATTGCTCAGACGGCTAAGAAGTGACATTCTGTTCATTTTTTTTTCGTATATCACTAACAAATTCTTAGTATTTTCGTTCCTCGGACTACGTCAGCCCATCCACTGACTCTGTCAAATTCGCTGAGAGCTAGCTAATAGTCTGACGTTTTAAAACCTTTTCAGGAAGAGCAAAACTAGGCTCAAGTTCGCGCTACTGCTGCTGTCCCGGTCGATTGGGTAGCGCTATTTTAAGTCCTACAGTTAACGAAACAAACAAATTTTAGTAGTTTGCTTTTTGCTTTGAAAAAGTTCAAGTTGTTAATTTGATAATTTGCGATTTAGATTTTACTAAAGGGGGTATTCTAGTGTAAAATTTTGAAAAACTTGAAATTTTTTTTTTTTTTTTTGCATATTTCCACATTTAGACATTTAATGTGGTCACGGTGGTCTAGAGCTCAAAAATTCAAATTCTTTTTTACAGTAAAACAAATGAGAAACGCTACTTCAATTTTTTAGGCTTTTTATTTAAATTCTTTTACATAAAAAATTAAAAAAAAATTTTTTAATTTTAATAACTTTAAAAATTTCGCTGAAGTTGGCACTCCTGTAAAACTCGACCTGGACGGTGTTGCCCATTTTGGCTCTTCTATTCATCTGAAACACAAAAACCAAAAAAATTACAATCAGTATGACTGTAGCTATGTCCCCACTAGAATAAAAAAAAAATTTACGAACTGGCGCTGTATTGTATCGTTTTTTTTTAAACAAACAGAAAATGCTAAAAAATGGTGAAATAATAAAATAATTCTAGTACAGACGATAGTCATTGATGTTGTGAACAATATATTAAAATTTCAGACGATTCGGTTGACTTATTTTTTTTTACAACTCCAGGCCGAAAAGAGTCATTTCGAGATAAATGAGTTTAAAGTTTAAAGTACAGGAGCGCGCGGACCGCTCTCTACCTAGTTAATGAGCTGTAAAAGCTATGTATTTGGAATTTCCGCATGAAAATTTCAAAGTATATTCTTAAGATACTACGAACGATATGAAGTGTTACCTATTCAAAACATCATAACTTTTTTGTGTGAAATTAGTCTCCCTTGATTTCAAAGACAAAATTGTTCAAGAATGATTACAGTTTTAATATTATATATATTCACTTTAGCTCGATATGACCACCTTTAGCCTTGACTATAGCCTTCAAACGGTCAAAAACTGAGTTGGATGCTGCACGAATGGGATCTTGAGGTGTTTTGACCCATTCTCGTATATTCGCTTTTTTCAGCGCATCCATACTGGCATATTTTTTAGTCCTCACCTTTCTCTCCAAAATGAACCAGATAGAATAGTCTACCGGATTTGTGTCTGGCGAATTCGAAAGCCATTGTGTGGACGAAATGAAGTGTGGAACATGATTTTTTAAACATTCTTGGTTCACACGAGCTTTATGAGACGGTGCCGAGTCCTGTTGGCACGTCCATGGTCTACGACCGAAACGTTTGCATGTCCACGGTTCTAAAGCAGCTTCTAAAACATTTTCCCGATAATAAGTCGCATTCACTTTGACACCAGGCTCGATAAAAACGATTGGAGAGCGTCCATCAGCGGTCACTGCGGCCCAAAACATTGCTTGCTATAGGAAATTGCTTCGAGTGGCCATACGTAGGCTCAAATTCTCGCATGAGCGTTCGGTCAAGTAAACACGATCGTTTTGAGTGTTTATGAACTGCTCAATTGCGAAATTTTTTTCATCAAAAAACACAATGTTAGGAAATTCGCCACGTTCGTGCAAGCGCAACAACTCCTTTGGTCTTTCGAACCGAACTTTTTTTTTTTGCTGGGATGAAAGATCGTGTGCTTTTTGGAACTTGTAAGCCTTGATCTTGAGCTCATTTTTCAATATGCGTCGAATGCTGTCTTGCGATATTTTCAGTTCTTTGGCCATTTTTCTTCCACGTCGACGTGGATTTCGTTCAAGTCGAGCCTTCACTTTCCGAACCATTTCTGGCGTTGTTGCGGTTTTTTTTGGTCCACCGCCATAGCGTTTTGCAATGCTACCAGTAGCATTGTAATGTTTTATAGTGCGATACACAAACATTTTATTCACTTTGAGGTGGCTGAGCTCCCGAACTGGTTGTGGTTTTCCAGCCAAATATAACGCAATCACACTATTACGTTTGAACTCCATCACAGAAAGAAAATTCAACAAAACTGAGACGGAAATACTTTTGATGGCTTATAAACAATATATTGAACTGTCATTAGAACAATTTTGACGTTTATGTCTTGAGCTGTTTTACAGATACAAGCAGTGTGAAGTTGGTAACACTTCATATCGTTCGCCCTGTACATGCCATCAAGATATGTGTGAGAAAATGTCTCGGTAGGAAAATGAGAGAAACCTACATTTTCAGATAGCCAGGCGGCTTTGAAAGCCCTTCTATCAACCTCAAAAATGGTGAATGACTGTGAAATCATGTGAAGTTACTGAAAAATTGTACAGCAAAAGTAGTTGAAATTTTTCATGCACTTCAAAGACGTGAAGTTTTCACAATAATAACCGCGCAACGTTTGCAAAGTTTTGACTATTTATTTATTTTTCATTACTTTTTTTTTTTCTAGAAAAATATAGTGCATATCACAACAAAAATCATTTAACTTAAAGTTTCTAACTTTGCACAAAATTTAAAAAAACCTATAAATCATCATCAAAATTTTAAATTTCTTTAAAAAGTATTTTTTAGAAAAATTTGGATTATGCTTAAAAATGGTAAATTACTCATTCAACCTGTTAGGGAACTTTAACACAGTATTGTTAATTTTGTGCCTGCCCATGAGGGATATGAAGTGGCTGATTATCTAGCTGAAAAAGGTGGCAAACAGGCCTCTAATTGAGGCCACATTAAAAAGTTCATCAGAAAGTTGGCGGGAAGAAACTTGTTGAATACTGGCTTAAATTTATCGATCAACGACCAGCGAAACAATTCCTAATCTCAGACAGGGGAGTTTCTGATAAGCGACTCTCGCTCAGCAGATTACAATTAATGCTTTTAACTGTTAACCTTACAAGACACTGAAGCCTGGCATATCACTTGAACAAAATTGGCCCCTCTGCGACCAGCATCTGTCGTTTCTGTGAAGTGGATATTGAAAATTTAGAACACATTTTTTGTGAATGTCCTGCGCTAGGCAGAAAGAGACTACACCGCCTTGTGGTATTGCCGTGCGTTCATATAAATTTTTGAGCAATAAACCCCGGATTGTGTTGAAATTTTTAAAAAGCCTTAAAGTATTGGGTACTTCAGCAGGTTTTGCACAGTAGATCTCTTTTGGAAGCCTTATAATCACAATAATAATATACAAATTTTAACAAACAAAGCGGAAATGATTTGCCTCAGATCACTGATAAACCCACAGAAGGCGCCAACATAAATTATTCACTCAGTTAGTGGAATTAATGTCATTTAAGCATGTGGCTCGTTTCATCGTTTCATCGTTCCTAAGTTACTTCAATTATATTATATTTCTAATTATGACTCTTCAATCAAAATTAATGGCTTTGATTGCTCAACTTCAAACTGAATCATTTTGATGTGAAAGTGAAATAAACTTTGCCTAGCAGAACGTAAAAGAAATAAGCAACTCAAGCAGAAGCCTAGTAAATTGAAGAAGGGCGCAAGAGAAAGGGAAGCAAGAAGGGAGTGTGAGAAATCTGCGTACTTTACAGGCTTAGATTGGGCGCATGTATATGTAGGCTGATTTTCTTCGCATAATTTAATGCATACTTGAAGGCGTGTTCACACTGCATTAATTTAAATAAACTTTTGCTGTTAACGAGGGCGTTGCACGTAAATTAAGATGTGCAGTCGCCGTCAAAAGCATAGCGAGATATGTCGCCGGCGAGAGGGAAAGGTAGCTCGCGCCAAATGTTACTGTTTGGCTTCGAAGTTTTTTGTTTTTTACTTTCACTTGCTTCTAATTTGTTGTTTTTCTTTTCAACGTAAATGCCATATTGTGTGTATGTGTGTGTGTGTGTATGTGCGTGTGTATGTAGCGTGGCATTTTCCCGCTGTCGTCGACTCGTCAACCCATTTATTTATGATGCAAAGTTTTGCTATAAAAATGCAATTAGTAGAATTTATTATTATTACTTTTTCGCAGCAGGTTCTAACTTAGGAAGCGCCCCGACGAAGACTTAGAGCTGTCAGTAGGGGAACTACATTGAGATGTAAGCTATTTACTTGGCGTAATTTTAAATGCTAAATTTATTTACTCCCCTTCATTCTTTGATACACTAACTCACCAGCATACCCGTGCTTCCTTCTGAGCCGCAGATGTGCAGTGTTGAGAATATCAGATAAGAAATTCTAAGAAAGTGATGAGTGGCTGGACTGGCGGACAAAAGGTAGAGTGAAGAATTTCCTCAAATTCGAAATTCTGTTCAGTTGATTTATGTATGTCTACTGAGTGGTAAGCCAACACTAACATCTTATCCGTGGTATATTTTGTATTAACATAACTCAAAGCTGTTCTCAGGCACCTGGCATCTAGACTGTGATGGCAATAAAAGTGAGTGAATAACAAGCGCTCAGTTGATTTTTGTTTTTGTGAGTAGTAGTTTTAAGTATTAGCTCAGATCTGAATAGCACGTAGTGGTGTTGATGGCTAAATTCAATTTTTCGACATTTGAGTTTCAAAAATCGAATGATGCAGTTTTACAAGGAAAAGTCTAACTGAATAAAATCCAAAATTTCGTCTGGCAAATCTTACCAGGGATGTCTCACGAAAATATGTGGTGAAGTTAATAAAAGATTTTTCAGCGAAAATACAAAAGGTGAAATGCGTCACGGATTTCAAGTACCAAAAATGAGAAAAGTCGGTGCAACCAGAGTCACGAGTAAAAAATAAACACCCAACTATTGTAGTTTTCGAAAATGAAATTATTCAACTTGAATACTTTTATTAAAAAAAATTAATATTCAACTAACTTCTGGAAAAGAAATTAGAAAATACAAATTTCGAAAAGTTTTCACATTTGAAGTTTTTTAGTAAAAAAATAAATACCCAACAAATTAAAAAAAAAAAATCAAGTTTCGAAAAATTTGTAAACTTGAATTTTTTTAGTAAAAAATAAGCATTTAACTAATCACTGAAAAAGAAATAAGAAACTTCAAATTTCGAAAAAAAATTTGACTTGAATTTTTTTTTTTTTTGGAAGAAATAAACACCCAACCAATTTTTGGAAAAGAAATTAGAAACTTCAAACTTTGAAAAATTTTTACACTTGAATTTTTTTAGTAAAAAAATAAATATCCAACTAATTTTTGACAAAGAAATTAGGAAATTCAAATTTCGAAAAATTCATACACTGGAACTTTGTTTAGTAAAATTAAGTAATTTCTGAAAAAGAAATTAGAAACTTCAAATTTCGAAAAATTTTTACACTTCAAATTTTTTAGTAAAAAAATTAGTATTTAACTAATTTCCGAAAAAAAAATTCAAATTTCGAAAAAAATTTACACTTGAGTTTCTCTTAGTACAAAAAAAAACACACCCAACTAATCACTGAAATAGTGCTAAGAAACTTCGAATTTCGATAAAATTTTTTTTGTTTGGCTAAAATAAACACCCAACAAATTTCTAAAAAAAAAACCAAATTTCAAAAAATTTGTATGCTTTAATTTTTTTATAAAAACAAATCATTCTACTAATCACTGAAAAAGAAATAAGAAACTTCAATTTTCGAAAAAAAATTTTACTTGAATTTTTTTTTTGTAAAAAATAAACACCCAACTAATTGCTGAAAAAGACATTAGAAACTTCAAATTTCGAAAATATTTTACACTTAATTTTTTTTTTGTAAAAAATATACACCCAACTAAAATCTGAAATAACAAACTTCAAACTTTGAAAGATGCTTACACTTGAATTTTGTTTAGTAAAAAAATTAATATCCAACTAATTTTTGAAAAAGAAATTAGGAGATTCAAATTTCGAAAAATTCTCACACTTGAACTTTTTTTAGTAAAATTAAGTAATTTCTGAAAAAGAAATTAGAAACTTCAAATTTCAAAAAGTTTTCACACTTGAAGTTTTTTAGTAAAAAAATAAATACCCAACAAATTTCTATAAAAAAACAAATCTCGAAAAATTTGTGCACTTCAATTTTTTTAGTAAAAAATTAAGGATTTAACAAATTTTCAAAAAACAAAATTCAAATTTCGAAAAAATTTTACACTTGATTTTCTCTTAGTAAAAAAATAAACACCCGACTTATTTCTGAAAAAGATATAAGAAACTTCAAATTTCGAAAAATTCTTACACTCGAAATTTTTTTATTAAAAAAGTAAACACCCAAATAATTTCTGAAAAAGGAATTAAAAAATTAAGAATTCGAAAAAATTCTACACTTAAATTTCTTTAATAAAAAAATAAACACCCAACTAATCACTGAAAAATAAATAAGAAACTTCGAATTTCGAAACAAATTTTTACTCGAATTTTTTTTATGAAAAAAAAAAATAATAATAAACACCCAACCAATTTCTCAAAAGGAAATAAGAAAATTTAAATTTTGAAAAAATTTTATACTTTAATTTGATTTAATAAACAAATAAGCTCCCAACTAATTTTTGAAAAAGGAGAAAAATTCTCACACTTGAACTTTTTTTAGCCACAAAAAAAAAACATTCAACTAAGTTTTGAAAAAGAAATTAAAATTTCGAAAATATTGTACACTTCCAGTTTTTTATGTATTCAGGAGTTGCAAATTGTAACAAGATTAAACG
>JAYXIM010008946.1:0-11471 GCA_037575425.1 Anastrepha fraterculus | reverse complement strand
ATAAAGTATAGCTCTCTCTCCCCTTTTCCTCTACGTCATATCTTTTTTCTCTCTCGCGGAATGAAAATGCCCAAAAAATTGGATGACCTTGAAATTTTGCTCTCTATTCTCACTCGTCCATCGACGCCTAAGAAGTTTCACTTCAAAAAAAAAAAAAAAAACAAGATAAACAATTTTGTTATCCTAAAATTAACTAATTACGAAAAAAATTTCCTATTTTTTGTGTGTTGCGCCAACTGGGCAAACATTCCGACGCTTAGTTGCTCGAATCGATCAAACTGGAACCGCACAAGACCTTGCAAAACGCGACCGCCACCGGACTGGTAGCTCGGCTGAGAACATTGCGACTGTGGCTACCAATGTCGCTAAACACGAAGAAAGTTCTATCGGACGACGGGCCATGCATTTGAGCATCACAAACGGACCCTACAACGAATTTTAATGAAAGGCCTAAACATGCTCCCATCTAAAGTGCAGTTTATGCCTGCTGATGGTCACTTGCGTGTGAATTACTGTCAAGCCATCCTCCATCTGAAGAATTCAGAGAATGATTTGGTGGGGAAAATCATCACGAGTGACGAGGCGCATTTCCTCTTAAGCAATTATGTCAAGAAGCAAAATCCTATTGCGTGAGTCTTGGCGTTGCTCCACAAATACAAGGGCCTACATTTTCACGCCGACTCCGAACGGCAGATATTTTTATGAGGAGCTTTTTCATGGCAGAAATACACTCGGAGGTTTGCCATTGCCTGCCGAGGGGCGACCGCTATTAAAAAAATGTTTTTCTTAATTTTGGTGTTTCACCGAGATTCGAACCTACGTTCTCTCTGTGAATTCCGTACAGTAGTCGCGCACCAACCCATTCGGCTACGGCGGAGGATACGGTAATTGTTATTAGGCCATGATAAACAACTTTTTACTGGCGAAATTGGATGAGTGGGGCTTGGTAAACATGTGGTTTCAACAAGTCGGCGCAACTGTAAACACGTCACACGCCATAGATATTGTAAAGGAGGCGTCTCGTGACCACGTAATCTTCTGTTTTGGCAATTTGGCATGACCATCAAGATCGCCCGATCCAATCATCCCAGACTACCTGTTTTACTGATACTTAAAGGTTTGTGCAGGCTTAGTTCACAACAAGCCTCAGACAGCCGAAAGTGAACAGTTATCACCGGAGATCTTGCGGAAAGTCATGAAAAATGCGTTAAAATGGACACAAATGTGCATTAACATTGGAAGGATAACATCTGTCCCATATAACAGAAAAAAATCTAAAGGTCGAAGTAAAGATTCCCCTCAAAACAATATTTTTTGTTTGTATTTAGTAACCTTGCGTTGAGCCACCTTTTTTATTACTGTACAGTGCCTCTAAAAGAAATTGCGAAATATTTGAAAAAATTAATTAACCAATTTTCTGGCATAAAAAATCTGTATCGCAGTTGCCTAGCATACCTCTGGTGCTTCTTTGTGTAGCCAGATTGCAAAAATAAATTACCCATTATTTATTATATTGGCGCCAGTACAAACGGTTGACAATATTAAAGACAATGAAGAGAAATTTTATTTCATTTGCTGTCGCGCGAACGCATTCCACCGATTCGAATTCACTTTTTTGCATCATCGTTGTTTTCAGTTTTCTTTCCTTCTTTTTTTAATATGTATTTAGTTGTTGGACTGTAAAATTTATTTTTCATTCAGTTTTAGATGCTTGCCGAAAAATGTGCAGCATGTTTTTGTGTTTTTATATTTCTGTATGTGTAATAATTGCACACTTGTGTGTGTGTTGCTGCATCAATATGCATCGATCAACATCAACAGTTCCATAGCCGTCAAATGGAATACTTCACTTGACAAACTAAACGAAAATGGATGAGCTTTTGCATTGAATAAGTTGCAGCAATGAGTTTATATTATATTTGAAGGCATTACTCAATGGCTGTAGTTAAGCAATAAATGTTGTCTGGCGTAAGAACTGAATGATTCAAATTGAATGATTGCAGGGATAAGCGAAAGATCAATACATATATACATGTATTTATATGTTAGTATTCAGTACTTGTATAAGTATCATATGTATATAAAAAATAGTATAGTCCACTGATCAAGATTTGATCAATTGAAATTAGACTATACTAAAGTGAATTAGCTAAGTAACTAATTTTTTTGTAACTTAAAAATTACATAAGCGCATAAACACAGGGTGCGCTTGGTATTTGAAAACAATTTGAGAGTAAAACTAATTAGCCGTAATTTTGAATAAAATTTAATGAAATTATCTGGTTTGTGCAGCTCTGCTAGTAGGCACGGCGTAGACCGGGTGGTAGTTAATTGGATTCGTTCGATGCTGGTCCAAAGAATCATCATGGTGCGAGTAGAGGAAGATCCGCTGGTGTCATCCGGGGTTCATAGAGGTTGCCACCAAAGCGGTGTCCTATCTCCATTGCTCTGATGCATGGAGTCTACGCACAAGCATATACGGACAACGTTGCCTGCTTGGTAACAGGCCCTTCGCTTATGAACAGCTGTAGAAAAGTGAGGAAAACTCTGGATATGATTTACACTTGGTGCTGTGCGAATGGGCTATCGGCAAACCCCACCAAGACTGGTATTGTCCTTTTCACCAGAAGAAGGAAGTTTGATGGACTCGTTCTGCCGAAGCTATCCAAAGAAATCAAATATCTTGGAGTAATCCTCTATAATAAACTCCTTTGGAAGTCACACGCTGAAACAAAGACATCCAAAGCACTGACAGCCTTCCGGCAGGGCAAGAGTGTTTTTGGGAAAACCTATGTATCATTGGTCTGGATGAGTAGACTCTCTCTCGTGGGAGTCAGGAGGACGTTATCGAGACTACAACGCACTGCGGCCATCTGTTGCACCGGAGCTTTTCCGACTACTGACAGGCACGGCATTAGATGCTCTGGTTAGTTTACCACCACTTGATGTTTTCATCCAAGGACAGAACTTGAAGGCCATAGGCAGACTGAAACACAATGGGAATAAGTACGTTCCTTGTCCGGCATTGGACAATAGAGTAGGCATGTACTTTGATCCAACGCTCCTCGCCATACCCCGTGACGCCATGCCATCCAGAGTCGTGGTCGACAAGAGATAGAGTGTGGTGCTGCCAGAGGCTCAACTGTTTTCACATTTTCACGGATGGCTCCAGGACCGAGCTTGGTTCCGGCTCTGGTGTCTACGTGGAAAACTACACTTCGCTCTTGGAATGCATGCATCTGTGTTTCAGGCGGAAGTGTATGTTGTTCAAGAAGCGATGAGTTTGTTTGTGGAAAACAGATGGAGAGGCAGATCTGTATGTGTCTGTAGCTACAGCAAAGCTGCGCTCATGGCTTTAAACAGCCCTTCAACCACTTCAAGGGTAGTCTGTAAATCCAGGTTAAACTATGTCGGCAAAATAACATTATGGGCGCTGAGACAAACTTACTTCGCCCGGAGCCCGTTCTGCCCCTCCCTTCTGCAGCCATCAAAGTCACGGTTAGCTAAGGGGTTACCCTAACCCACAAGTGAGCATGGCAGGCTGCAGATGGACAAAACTGATGTTACTTGTCATGTCCGGCCGACTGTTGAAGTTCCTTTGTCTGTCCCGACAACAAAAATGAAGTTTTACAAATTTTTTACACAATACGATTTTTTTAATAAAAGTTCCATTAGCAGCAATAACGTCCCCTATCCGGGTCCGGAAACGATAGCATGCCCGAATCAAATGCTCTTTAATCATATTGATTATAACGGTATTTTGCAGCCTTCAGAGAAGAAACGGTGTTATGAGAATGCATACTGGTTTCACTCCCAACTACGCTCCATTCGTAGTAATCCAAGGAACACCAATCATATCCTACAGTACGGTACTGATAATGGTTCAAAAAGTATGAAGTTACTGGTGGGGTCCCTCGTGGGATATGCTAATGATATTGCGGTGGTAGCTGTAGACAAACGGCTAGATTAGGTAGAAGCAGAATGTTACGATGCAGCAGCGAGAGTAGAGCGATGACTCGGTAATGCGGGCTTGGCGTTGGCAGCCCAGAAAACGGAGCGCGTGCTTATAAGCGCACGCAAGCAAAAAAGGATTATAAGGATCACGTTTAATGGGCATGAAATATTCTCACAGGAGACGATTAAGTATTTCAGAGTCATACTCAATACGAGGCTTGTAAAGCAGCGGCTGCCGATGGCGCACTCACAAGAATCCTGCCTGACATAGGTAGCCCGCAACGAGAGAGGAGATGACTCATATTAACTGTGACGGACTCTATCGTGTTATATACAGCGCAGTCGTACCCACTACGTACTGCATGCGCTTATCGGAACGGTATCAGACAGCACGATGTGCGTTGTTGTTAGAAAGATACCAGTGGACATCCATGCGACGGAGTTGTATCGCCTATATGGAGTAAAAGGAGTGAAACCGATGGTAGCAGAAAAGGCGGCAGAAAGAACGCGATCGATGAACTGTTTTATACAAACGATATATACAGACGCTTCAGCCGAATACTCACAACAGTTTCAATCCTCCCATAACTGCTTTCGAAGCCAGTGAGAGGAATGAATACTATCGATGGCGTAAATTCTCCATACGCCCACAGGAGCAGAACCTGGAGGCAGAAACCTATTGTGTCAATAGACATAAACGCGGATCCACCTTGAAAAAATGCTAACGCGATTCCGAAAATATTTTTGTTATAGCCGAAAGTGTTGAAGAAAACCCAGGTTTGTCCATTCCTTGTCGTCCTTTGGAATTAGGCATTCCACAAACGTCATTACACCGTATTTTGCATAAATATTTGGGTCTTAAGGCTTATAAAGTCCATTTAACACAAGAACTCAAGCTGGCAGTGCATCAACAACGTCGTGTCTTTGCTGATTAGGTCATTGAAATGCATGAAAATGATCCGGGAGTCCATCGAGAAATCATCTTGAGTAATAAGGCCCATTTCCATCTCGGTGGTTTCGTCAACAAACAAAATTGTTAGATCTGGGGCTCAGAAAATCCAAGAGTTCTTATTGTAAAGCCCTTCTATCCTCAACGTGTGACTGTTTGGTGCGGTTTATGGTCTAGCGGATTCATTGGGCCTTACTTTTTCGAAAATGAAGCTGGAGCAACAGCTACGGTGAATAGATCGCGCTATCGAGAGATGCTTAACGATTTTTTGAGGCCGGAATTGGATGGTTTTGATCTGGACAACGTTTATTTTCAACAAGACGGCGCTACGTGCCACACAAGCAACGAATCCATTGATATTTTACGGGAAAAGTTTCCGGACCGTGTTATCTCTCGAAGCGGTGATCACAATTGGCCACCGAGATTTTGTGACTTTTTTCTTCGCTTATGCTTCGATACACTGTTTTGCGTGATCTAAAAACTTTTTGAAGGAGTGTTTCAGTTCATTGACTGGAATGGCCTTCAGGATTTCGGTACAAGCCTTTTGGATGACCACTACGGACGCAAAACGTTTTTCTTTCATGGTCAAATACAGTTTTCCGTATAGTTAGAAGTCACAGAGAGCCATATCAGGCGAATGCGGTGAGTGATTGATGGTTAAAATGCGATTTCTGGTCAAAAAATCAGTCACAAGAGTGGATCGATGATATGGTGCATTATCATGCAATAAGCGCCCGCTTCCTCCTTCGTGATATTCAGGACGAATGCGATACAACAAACGCTTCAAAATGCCAAGATAGAAAATTACGTATGGGTCATTTATACGAACTTCTTGTGGAGATTTCCTTGGTATCGTAAAAACAAATTAGCATCGACTTGATATTAAAAACGCAACTTGACATTGAACATGCCATTATCCATTTTAATGACGTAGTACTAGAAGCAGGGATCAGATCGGCTCCAAAGCAAGCAAATAGAACAAATACACCAACAACTGACATTACTATTAAAAAGCAAATTATAGAAAACAGAAAGTTAAGAAAAAGATGGCAAAAAACTAGATCACCTGACGACAAGAGAAAACTAAACTTAGCTACAAAAATTCTTAAGGATAACTTAAATAAGAGAAATAACAAAGAAATCGAAAACTATTTGAAGAATCTGGCTCCCTATCAAGATACAAACTACTCTTTATGGAAATGTACTAAAAAATTAAAAACTCAAATAAAACATCAACCACCACTAAAAAAAGATGACAATTCATGGGCTGTTACAAAAGAGGAAAAAGCGAAAACATTGGCAACTTACTTCGAAAAAGTTCTATCAAATGGCGAAGAAAAGAAAATCAACAACCAAAACAACTTCCACTATGACTTTACAAAAATAAAAAGGACGAATACACACGAAATAATAGCTTGCATCAAAAAAGGAATAAAACATAAAAAAGCTCCCGGATATGACATGATAACAGGAAAAGCATTAGCGGAGCTACCAACCAAGGCATATGTATACTTGCGAAACGTTTTCAATGCAATGTTTCGCTTACAATACTTTCCGAAGCTCTGGAAAGTGGCAGAGATTATTGCATTGCCAAAACCGGGTAAAGATCCAACTACCGTGTCATCATATAGACCAATAAGCTTATTACCGACAATATCTAAAATTGCTGAAAAATTACTGCATGATCGGATAAGCCAACTTCTAGACCAAAAACGTATAATACCGGATCATCAATTTGGATTTAGAAAAAAACATTCGACTATTCAACAGATCCATAGAATTACAAATAAAATCCAACAAGACCTTGAAAACAATCGATACTGTGCCGCAGTATTTTTGGACGTAGCTAAAGCGTTTGACAAAGTGTGGCATGAAGGCTTACTCCACAAAATAAAAAGAATGCTACCTTTTGACTACTATCTCATCATAAAAAGCTATCTAACCGACCGAAGGTTCTACATTAAATATGACAATCAATGTTCAGATATTCATCAAATAACTGCTGGAGTTCCGCAAGGAAGCGTTCTTGGCCCTCTACTATATGTTTTATTCACCGCAGATATACCACCTCCTGACGAAACTAATTCTTCAATTGCTACGTTCGCAGACGATACAATACTACATACTAGCATCAGACAAAAGCTTAATTATCGCTACTGAAAAACTGCAACGATATACAAACGCAGTTAAGGAATAGTTTGATAACTGGTGCCTAAAAATAAATGAAGACAAAACCGTACAGGTTATATTTACTAACAAAACAAAATTTACCGCAGTTCCAATTAAAATAAATGATAAAGCAATTACAATAGAATCAACTACTAAATATCTGGGAATACACTTGGACTCCAAACTAAATTGGAGTCACCACATAAAGCAAAAGGTCAAACAAATAAAAGAAAAACTTCGACAACTTCATTGGTTAGTCTGCTCCAAATCCAGACTCACTATACAGAACAAGCTGTTAGTGTACAAAACTATGATTAAACCAATCTGGCTATATGGATTACAGGTGTGGGGAACGGCTAAAAAAACTCATATAGAAAAAATCCAACGACAGCAATCAAAGATTCTTCGAATTTTGACCATGTCTGACAGGTACACGAAAAATGATGACATCCACAGGACTCTTAATATAGCAAGAGTAGACGAAGAAATCAAAAAAATAACAACAAGGCACTTTGAAAAAATACACAACCACAGTAATGCAGAAATCAACAAACTTCTTGAAAGGGAAAGAAACGGGAAAAGGCGTTTAAAGAGAACCCGACCAAGCGACCTAGTATGATAAATGCTAAAAAACCAGAAATATGTAAAAACAATAATTAAAAATAGTTGTAAAATGTAATCATGTAAAGTGAAACTTGTATTGTATTATTGTATATTATTTAATTGCTATTATTTCGTTTATTTTAATTTTATCGCTTTTTGACACTGGCCATTAAGCGATGTATATAAATCCTGACCAAATTGTTAAACAACATACTTAATGTCAAAGGACAGATGTATAAAATAAATGGGGGAAAAACAAAAAAAAAAAAAAAAAAAAAAAAAAAAAAAAAACAAAAAAAAACTTGATTTTTGACTTCTCCAAACGCGACTTTTTGGATGGTGGCTCGTCTGGGGCATTCCATTTGGCACTTTGAAGCTTAGTTTTAGATTCATCTTAGATACACAGCGTCTTATCACCAGTTGCAATGTTGTAAAAGACGTTATCGTCTTACAAATGTTTACAAAATGTGTTGAAATTTTAACGTAAATAGCAATACGACCGCCGTTGGTTGTATCTGGGTTCAACAGGAAAACGCTAAAATCACATAAAATGTTTTTTCTAACAGTGGCCGCCCCTCGACAGCAATCGCAAACCTCAAACAAACAAAGAAATACGGGTTATGTGGCTGTAGTCGGGCACATGGGCTTCACCTGAGCTTAGACTCTTCTAATTTTTTTTGTTTAGATTTTCTCTAATCGTTAAATGTTTCAATAATTTTGATGAGAATATTACTTCAGGTTTATCATCAACGATTCCAACAGGTTATTGGAGACTTTGTATTTTGGTCTAATTTTGAGTGAAATTGTAGAAATGAAAGTATTGCTCTTACATAAATTTATGCACCTAAGAGTATTTTGCAAGGTGTTAGCAAAGTATTAGAGGTATAAGCGTATAAGAGAAGTATGGCATTATAAAAGTTGTTTGTAAAAATACAGAGAATAATTTACTGTCTAATCACTTTTTGCCTATTTTTGAAATAATGCGACTACATTGACGTTTGAGTTTAAGAGCTGCATAGACTGTGGCAGAAATTGCGGACTTATTGGGTTAATAATTTTCTCAGCTGACTATCAATGAAATACCAGTCGCGAAAAATCTCTTTCAATTCAACAGCAAGTTGCTTACTCCGAAAATGTGCCGAGTTATCATTTATGCTCTCTTATACAACTTGTAGCTTTTAAGACTTGACACTGAGTGCGCTTATTACTCTCCCACAATTTCATTTTGCTAGTAGCCTCAACTTTATTTGCAAGAAGTAAGTGTGCTTTTACGCTCTTCTCTCCAACTTGCACGTGGCTCTTTTGCACATTTGCACACACCACCCACCAATTCCTAAATTACCACCCACTACGGTGATGAGAAGCACGCAGAGCCGTATTACCGTCGGTTAACGATTAGCTACCTTAACCTTTTACTCGCGCTCTCATTCACCTGCTCGCCAGCTTACTTCGCGCTAGCTTCGTTCATTCAGCGCATCTCTCAGCATCGTTCACAAATGCCGTTACATTAAAGTTCGCAGCCTTTAGCGAACGACAAACACCTTCGCCGATTGCTGTTGCCGTCGCTTTATTGTGACATCGTTTGCCATTTAACAGCACGATGTCCTTAAATGTCAGTTGCTGTAGTGTTTTTTTCCAAACAAAATTTAGTTTGTGCTCATCCGTCGGAGTGTTTTGGTGTTCGGTGATGACGCGACCGCATTAGAACGCATTCCTGCGATACAACTTCTTTGGCGACAGCTGCGTCACTGTCGGTGCGTGAAGCACGCAACAGTAGTTAAAGAAAAAGAAGCAAATCCATTGAATGTTAATTTTAAGACAATGGTAGCAATGAAGTGTAATTGAAGATTTGTTCGTGTGTTGGCCAGAGGATTTTTGTGAAAGTTTCGTGTGTGACGAGGAAATCAAGAAACATCCTAGGAAAAAAATATTATCATAATAATGAGAAATCATCAGCTAGCATGTGTCAATTACGAGCTGAAGTGAAATCTAAGAAAAAATAAAGAAAAACAAATATGGAAACAGTATGCGTGTGTAATGAAAATGTAGCGTACACCTAGCAACGAAAATAACATGAAAGAAAATTGCCAAAAAAGGAATAAAAACCTTTGCAGTCGCATCCTGTGATGTTGTGCACAAGCAATTAGTAAATTAAGTGAAAATATCTGAAAACCAGAGAAAAGAGAAACAACTTAGGTAAACAGCCAAAGAGGTTACTTCAAACTGATTAATGTCTGTTGCACGTGTGGCGATTCAATGAATTTTTATTGTTGGAGTTATGAAAAGCGGCAATTACTAGTGGAGTGGGAGTGTGAACAAAATTTCCAAAGAATAAATAAACAGCCCCTTGCCGAGTGTGTGCTGAGTTGCTGGCAAAATAGACTGTAACTTTGAGGCAAGGTGCGTCGAGTGAAAAAAGTAGTAAGTAGTTGTACGTACTGGATAGCTTAAACTTTTACATGACAATATGTAGCTTGGGTTTGTGTTAGCTTCTGCAGTATAAACTTTTAGAGTTTTTTGAACCCACTAAGTATGAGAAAACTTTCTTTGAAACTGTGTGAGTGCTCAATAATGGCGACTATTGTCTCCTTCCATTCTTCTAACGAGGAAATAAATTATTTATAAGAATAGCTTAGGGCCACACTTATACTTGTAAAGGTAAACTATGTTGTTCTATCATCAATAGAAAGAAGGAAGGAAATTATAATGGAAGCGCAAGGAAGGGGGAAACGTTTATATTACAACGGAATATTACAAAATAAGATAAGACAATTTTGCTAGTGATTAATAAGCAGCGCCGAAAAACCAGCGAGAGCGTTCTTTAAGTGACGAAATTTGGGCAGTTGCAGGGGAAATGCTGAGATGATTTCACCGGCTCTCCCTCCAAACTGCTACACAGAATATACAATACTTTATATATATGTGTAAAGAGTGATTTTTTAAGAGCTATGGGAAAGTTTTTCAAAAAACCACACGTAAAATTCAGAAAATTGCATGAAATTTTTATTTAAATCGATAGTACAGTCCATATACATGGCATATAATTTAATGTTTGAAGATTATTTCATGCAAATGTTGACCGCGACTGCGCTTCAAATAGTCCATCCACTTAGTCCAATTTTGGCATACTCTTCCCAATGTTTCGGCCGGTAATTGAAGCAGGCTTGTCTGAATAGCCATGAGCTTTAACATAGCCCCACAAAAAATAATCTAAAGGCGTTATATCGCACGATCTGTGTGGCCAATTGACAGGTCCCGAAAGTGAAATAAAATGTTTACGGAATTCGCCTCTCAACAAGTCCATTGTTACGCGTGCTGTGCGGCATGTGACACCGTCTTGCTGAAACCACATGTCATGCAAGTCAAGCTCTTGCATTTTGGGCAAAAAAAAGTTGGATATCATTTCACGGTAGCGCTCACCATTCACAGTTACGTTACGATTCGCAGCATCTTTGAAGAAGTGCGGTTCAATGATACCTCCAGCCCATAAACCGCACCAAACTGTGACCTTCTCTGGATACATTGGTAGCTCTTGCAATTCTTCTAGCTGATCTTCACTCCAAAATCGACAATTCTCCTTATTTACGTACCCATTGATCCAAAAATGAGCTTCGTCGCTGAACACAATTTTTCGATAAAAAAGTGGATCTTAAACTTTCTTAACAGAACACGCATTTTTATAATATAATTCAATGATTTGCAAGCTTTGTTCGTTTGTAAGATGATTCATGGTTAAATTATAGACCAAACTGAAGATATTTGACAGTGAAACAAAACATGAAACGTGCGTCAGCTG
>JAYXIM010008944.1:0-11588 GCA_037575425.1 Anastrepha fraterculus | reverse complement strand
TTTGTGGATCATCATCTCTCAAAAACATCTCCCCCATTAACCGTTATCATGGCCGCTAGTAATTTCACTATCGAAACAAAAACAAAGGCCTTTACGCATTGCGTTCTATGCTCACACTAGAAAAGCTTGTAAGAAAAACAATGTACTTATCATATCATATCCGGCCCCACGTATTTTTTGTATTTGCTTTACCTTCCTCACGTTTAGTTTAAATAAATAAATTTAATATAAATTCGTTTATAAAACAAATTGCATAGTTTTATTTTTATAAACAAAATGACGGAAAAACCCTCACTTGCTGAACCAATATTGTTTTATTTCACATTTTCAAGTGCGGCATGAACTAACTTTCAATTTTGTACATTGTGATTGCTTATATTGTAAAGTGTAACTAAATTTAAGTTGCCGGATGGATGTTAATGACACAATATAAAAATATTTTCCATCCGGATCGGTTATATCTTCTTTTGATATTTTCCTTTAACATCCTATTAATACCTTTATCAACAAAAAGACATCACACTTAGTGGTTTCTCAACAAATGTATGGAAATAGTTATATTTTCAGCTTTTCTGCAACTTAAAAAACGAGTCTAATAATAAAGATATATTTAGAAAATTTTGCAAAAGTATTTTGTTTAAATAATTAAAAACATACGTTAAATATTATTTCTTAAGTGAGTATTTTTTTTAATTTTCACACATCAATTACTTAGCTGTTGAAAAATTAAACGTTCCTGATCATTATGTCATTCGCCAATTTCTCGATCGCTATCTCTAGCTCGATTAACTTAACGAAAAATTTGCATGCGAAAGCAACAACAAAGTTTTCGAGCATGATTCGCCGTTAGCGAGTAGGGTTATACCTCATTAGATTAGTATAACTCACTGCATTACAAACACATGTAATTTAAGGTAGCTTTATTCCCGCGTACCCAATATGTATACAAATGTTCTTTTTTACTTGGGTACGCGAAAAGAAGAGGCCTTAGTGGCTCAATACTAAAATCATATATTTAATCACGTCGAAGTGAAATTTTTTAATATTACTAGGACCTAGTTTTCCCCATTTCTACTAATTTGAACATGCATGCTACCAACGAACGTAGTCTGCCCATTAAATATAAATAAATAATTGGCACGTAAACTTCTGTTAGGTGTTTGACCGAGTTTGCCCTCCTATTTGTGCTTATTGACGTTGTTCCACAAATGGAAGAACTTATAGCTTTTTATGAATACGTCAGACGCTCTTCGATTAATTCAAACTATATTTCTTTCATACAATTCTACCACTGTAGTAGTTCTCTAACAAAAATTACGTTCACATATGCAGTAATTAGCAATAAATCCACAAAATTAATCTACCCGTTCACATATGGCAGATTACCTGCAAAATTGACAATCCTGTCAATACAATTGACTGTCAATGCTGTTGAGAAAGGTTTTTCTACATAGAAATTATTTTGGTGGAATATTTCGGAGCTTTTGGTTTGTTTAATTATTATTAACGATATGAAGAAACTACAAGGAGAAGGAATAGCTAATTTAATTGTGCAATTGGCTGGTAATAATAAACAGTTGGATACGCATTCGAAATTCGATATTACATTTTATAGTAAGTAATAAGAGGACTCACGTTTATGGACATACGCTTTTTTCTGTTAAATGAATGTACGGTTAATAATACTTAATAAACATTTTATTAGAATTATGTCTACAAACCTGTTTTCTATGCCGGCATCTATTTTATTTAATTTTTACTTTAACGTTTTTCTTTACACTCGTAGAAATAATGATCTATTACACAAAAAACACAGTATAGTTATTATCCAGGATTATTTTATAATCTCATATTTTGGAGAGAAATTTTTAATTACGGATTGGGAGTAAAGCACGAAAAAGTAGATCATCTACTTATATGTGAACGTATTAAAAGTATATTAAAAAAAAAAGAGGTGTGTGTGTCAGCTCCGACACGCGACTGGAGTTTACTCCTTAAGAACGAAAAATCACAGTGGTGTTCCCCCTTAATGAGATGAGAAGGCGCAAATGTTACTGTTAACTATTTTTAGTAAAATTGAGATTTAAAAGGTTTGTAGCAGCAGATAATGGTAATTATATGCAACAGAATGCAAAATTCTCTTGCATGTTAATTAACATTCTTTGCAGAAACTCATTTAAAACGTGCATTGGGTAAAATTTCCGGTACGTTGTGCTGCTACCTACTCGTCCACTGTTTGATGTGCACTGTAGTAGGGTCTTTGCAAAATGGAACCAGAAATGGTTCGTAGCTTAGCTAACGGAAATTCTTAACCAAGTTTCTATTGCTGCTCTGGTGTGGATGCCTTTGCTTTACACGGTAACTGCGCAATTAATAATTAACATGCACAGTTACCAAAATTTACTTTTATGTAGGATATCTAACAGAGGCGTTTTATGTTTCCAACTATGCAATTTTGCTATTAGCAAAATTAGTGAATATATTTACTTTGTAAGCCACACTTTTATGATGATGAGCCACAGTTTGATGTCAAATGTAGCAGCGAAACACTCTGAGTAGTTTCTCCATTGTAACAAAACATTCGCAGGCGCAATTACACATGCACAGTTTGAGGTGAAATGTAGTAGCAAAAACACTGGGTAGCTGCTGCATGGTTTGTTGTTGCACTATTGCGTTGCGCAGATAATATTCAAATATTCAAAGTGGTGGTTTGTGTCTTCGTTGGAAAAATTTAAAATAAACACTTACCAACTAAATAAACCATCAAAAACACAAACCAAAAGAGAAAAGGGGCATAGAGAAAGGGCAATGCGTCACTTCCGTCAGCGTACGCCAGATTTTACTACCCATATTTTTTTCATACCGTGGGCCTTATATTATATATCGTTTCTTAAGGAGTAAACTCCAAGAGAAGATAAAAATAAAATAATAGTATTAAAACAACCTCAACTCAATCCTAGTTGGGATTACCCCCTGAATTTAAGCATACTAATGAGGGGAGGAAAAGAAACTAACAAGGATTTTCTTAGTAGCGGCGAGCGAAAAGAAAATAGTTCAGCACTAAGTCAGTTTGTCTATATGTCAAATGTGAGATGCAGTGTATGGAATATCTTAATATCTAGTATGAGAAATTAACGATTTAAGTCCTTCTTAAATGAGGCCTTTTACCCATAAAGAGTGCCAGGCACGTATAACGTGAATAATTACTAGAAAGATATTTCCATAGTGCAGCACTAAGTGGGTGGTAAACTCCATCTAAAACTAAGTATAACCATGTAAACAAGTACCGTGAGGGAAAGCTGAAAAGACCTCTGAATAGAGAGTTAAATAGTACGTGAAACTGCTTAGAGGTTAAGCCCGATGAACCTGAATACCCATTATGAAAAATTCATCATTAAATAATAAAAATAATGTGCATTTTTTCATATAAGGACATTGTAATCTATTAACACTATCGCGGCTACGACTCGGCGCTGAGTTGAAAGGGTTTGCTTTTAACGCATATGGCAAGGAATGGTTTATTCTGAAAATGAATTCAATGTTGTACATTCTATATTTTATTAATATAGAAACTTACCGCAGTTTTGCACCCTTTCTTCCTTGACTGAACGTCATTCTTACAAATGCAAATGAAAAATAGAAATAAAAGGAATACGAAGAAGAATGAGTGCGCAACTTTGGTTCACAAGCAGAGCTGTACTAAATAGTATTAATTCCAATAATTACAAACTTTAAATATCATTTGTCAACACCCCCACCCCCGTGGAGCGAACCGCTTCACCACTTTCCAGATCCAGGACTGCCAATTTAGATACCGCTCGTTGCAGAAGTCCGCCAACCGTACGCACGTCCGCACGCCGAGCCACACCATCTGCGCCAGTGTACACACGCTCAACAATACCACGTCGCCACTGAATCCTTGGCACATTCGGATCGCAAATAAATACTACATCACCTTCTTTAAGAGGCGCGGTTCGTTCACACCACTTAACTTTTCGGGTTAGCTTTGGTAGATACTCCAGTACCCATCGCTTCCAAAATGCATCTCTTAGGCTTCGTGCAATGAGCCATTGCTTGCGTAATAAAGGTATCTTTTCACCAGGAGAGTTGGCCGTTGGGGTTTTAGGGATATTACCCACGCCAATCAGGAAGTGGTTAGGCGTTAATGGTTCGTCTTCGTCGGGAGAGATGGGCAGATGCGTCAATGGGCGTGAGTTTACTATGTTTTCCGCTTCTATCAGAAAGCTTTGTAAGACATGCTCACGTGGCCCTCTTTCTTTTAATGAATGTCGAAGAACCCCTTTAACGCCACAGTTCACTAGCAGTAAGTCCATATTCCAGATATTTTAGCTCCCGTTTACGGCAGCGATTTATAAATCGAAGCACCAATGCTACTGCTCTTTTTAATCTAAGTAAATTTGAGAAACGATTGTAATCTATAAAAATATAGTTGTTGGCAATTAAAGAAAATTTAGAACGGAGCTCTTCATCTGCTTCCACAAAGATCTTGCTGATGTTTTCTTTAGCAGGCCACGTCTCTTCATCGCGTCTCAGAAAATTTGGTCCCTGTAGCCAGCGAGATTTTAGTGAGAAATCAACACTCCCATGGCTTCTTGTCGCATCATCGGCTGCATTGTCTTTCGTTGGCACCCATCGCCATTCGCGAACATCACTCCCATTTAAAATCTCTGCAACGCGGTGCGCCACATACGGTTTGTAGCGTCGATGTTCGTTTTCAATCCACTTCAAGATAGTTCTGGAGTCGCTCCATAAGAAGCATCGTTCAGGGCGTATTTGGTGATTTTCCAATATCAATTTCCGTAAACCTACACCCAGGACGGCTGCTTGCAATTCCAGGCGTGGAATGGTTACGGCCTTCAGTGGAGCGCACTTCGTCTTCGCACAAACTAACGTAACACCAACTTCACCAGTCGACTTTCTTGACCTCCAGTAGGCGACAGCAGCGAAGGCCTCTTCGTTGGCATCAACGAATACATGCAGCTCCAAATCCGAAAGCGCACCATGTGGGAAATAGAATCGCGGCACACGAAATCCCGCTACTTTGTGCACCTGCTGGCGCTACCTTTCCCATATTATAATCACATCATTTGGGATGGGCTCATCCCAACGGACATCTCGACGCCATACTTCACGCATGTAAAGTGACTTAAAAATCCCAACGGGTCGAACATTGACATAATCTTACTAAGAAGTTCCCTTTCTGTGGGACTCCTTTCGCCTGTGATTACTGTTTATTCAATGCGATGGAACTTCAGATTGAATTTAAAATTATCAGTTGCTGACTCCCAATATAACCCAAGAACCTTCTCTGTGCTCTCACCGACTGCGATCTGTTTCGGTGCCGTACTACCACTTAATACTTTAACTACCTTCTTTGAGTTTGATACGAATCCACGTAACTCGAATCCACCATCGCTGTGAATGTCACGAACCTGCTTTGAGATATCTACGGCCTCTTCAATTGCATCAAAACTGTCTACAAAATCATCAATATAATGATGATCAAAAATAGCTTTAATTGCCCGAGGATGACTTTCGTGGTGCTCCTTGGTGCTCAGCCTCATGGCATATTGCGCCGAGCAAGGCGAGCACGCGGCGCCGATAATCATCACTCGCATCTCGTACTCCTTGGGTGCCTTAGTATTTTCACCTTCACGCCAAAGAAAACGCCTTGCACACCTGTCTACTGGCTGTATAGCTACCTGGTGGAACATCTCCTTAATATCTCCGCAAACTGCAACTGAACGTGTTCTAAAATTAAATAAAATCGAAGGTAGTGATATGTAGAGCTGTGGTCCCTTCAATAACTTGGAGTCGTCCTTTCATAATAGCCCTGTTTAGTTGTACCTTCAAGTAACATCTTAGCTCTGACGTCATCATTGTCGAACACTGCGTCAACTTGCATGTCTTCTTCCTCTTCCTTTTCTTGGGTGCGTAAGAAAAGACAAGAGCGGGTTGTTAACGACGCACGACTGGGTGGACCAAAAGCTACCCACCCTAGTTTAGTGTTGCAAGCGTACAGACCTTGCTCACTAACCCCTTTTATGTCAGTCGGCCAGCCTAAGTGTGCATGATCGATTCCAATTAAAAGTTGAGGCACAGCATTAAAATAAGGCTGGAGAGGTAGAGACGAAATTGATTTGTCACTGCTCTTTAAATCATCATGACGTAAACTCTTCATGGGCAGACCTAAATTAGCTACGGCATACACGTCGCGCAGTAGGTAGCGCTTATTTTTACTAACACCGCTAATTTCAATATTGAAAACCTCAGCCGACTCTTGGGCTGCTCTTCCTCCAAACCATTGTAAAGGGTCCGCCATATAACTTTACGGAATTAAAAATGCTATAAAAAAGAAACTACTCAATATTTTTCCAAACTGTTTTTTTTATTTTGAAGTAAACTCCTTCCGGTTAATGATGGAACACAACTTCATTCAACTTTGACTTTGTACGGCGTCATACCAAGGTCTTTACGCAAAATTCGTCTCAATGATGTCTCCGAAATGTCCAATTGTTGAGAACGACGGTGAACTGATGTTCCTGGTGATTCACGAACACTCTCGGCCACAGCAGCAATATTTTCGGGTGTACGCACGGTTTTTAGTCGGTCACGCGTTGGTTTGTAAATAAGCAACCCAGTTTCTCTTATTTTTTTCGCAAAGTAACGCACATACGCTTCATTCGGTGCTTTTCTTCTTCCCATTGCCGTACGTAATTTTCGTACACATTCTGCAACATTACCATGATTTTCAAAGTAATGTCGCAATATTTCCCAGCGTTCTTTGAGCGTATATCCAACCATTTTCGTTCAGCGGAAGAATAAAACTAATTTTCTGTCAAATCAGATGACAGCCAAGTGTTACCATTCTTCACATAATACCTAGTTCAAATCCGTAACGACAGATGGCGGGCCATGTATATCTAACGGGTTGGTGTCGAAATTCTGTATGTACAAAATTCTAAAAACAAAATTCTGCTTTTTAAAATTCTGCTTTTTTAAAATTCTGCTTTTTTCAAATTCTGCTTTCTAAAATTCTGCTTTAAAAATTCTGTATTACAAAATTCTGTATTAAAATATAATGTTAACAATGTTAAAGATGTTAATGTTAACAATGTAATTATTTAATTTATTATTATTATTTTTTTTATTATTTATTTATTTAATATATGGAAAATAACAATAAATTATTATTTTACAATAAAAAAAGGAGCACTAGCTGCCAGGGCTTACGATATTATTATTATTATTATTCGATATCTTCTATCTATATATATAAATGTGAAAATCTGTCCGTATGTTCGCTTATAACTCGAGAATGGCTGAACGGATTTATCTTATCTTGGTCTTGAATTATTCGTGGAGGTCTAGGGAAGGTTTAAAAGGTGAGAAAAATTCGAATAATTGCCGGGAAAATGGTCAAAACGTGGACCCGGGTAACCTTTGGTTGTGTATGTACAATATGGGTATCAAATGGAAGCTGTGGTTAAGTGCTTTAATACGGGTTAATTTTCATACCTATTGATGACTAGGGTCTCGAAATATATGCCAAAACGTGGACCCGCCGTGTCTTTAAACCGAATTAAACCAAACATACACACATTGTTAAGTAGGTATTGAAGATGGTTTCCGTATAGTTTGAATACCTATTGGTAGATAGGGTCTCGAGATATAGGTCAAAACGTGGACCCGGGTAACCTTCGGACGTATATGTACAATATGGGTATCAAATGGAAGCTGTTGGTGAATGCTTTAGTACAGAGTATTTTTCATGTCGCTTCCTGTCGTGTCTTTAAACCGAATTAAACCAAACTTACACACATTGTTAAGGAGGTATTGAAGATGGTTTCCGTATAGTTTGGATATTGGTAGATACGGTCTCGAGATATAGGTCAAGACGTGGACCCGGGTAACCTGGGGATGTGTATGTACAATATGGGTATCAAATGGAAGCTGTTGGTGAATGCTTTAGTTCAGAGTATTTCCATCTGCTCCGTGACTAGGGTCTCGAGATAGAGACCAAAACGTGGACCCTAGAATATGTTTGTACAATATGGATATCAAATGAAAGCTGTGGTTAAGTGCTTTAATACGGGTTAATTTTCATACCTATTGATGACTAGGGTCTCGAAATATATGCCAAAACGTGGACCCGCCGTGTCTTTAAACCGAATTAAACCAAACTTACACACATTGTTAAGTAGGTATTGAAGATGGTTTCCGTATAGTTTGAATACCTATTGGTAGATAGGGTCTCGAGATATAGGTCAAAACGTGGGCCCGGGTAACCTTCGGACGTATATGTACAATATGGGTAGCAAATGGAAGCTGTTGATGATTTCTATAGTATAGACTATTTTTCATACCGTTCCGTGACTAGGGTCTCGAGATATAGGCCAAAACGTGGACCCGGGTAACCCTAGGATATGTTTGTACAATACGGATATCAAATGGAAGCTGTTGGTGAATGCTTTAGTACAGAGTATTTTTCATGTCGCTCCGTGACTGGGGTCTCGAGATATAGCTCAAAACGTGGACCCGGGTAACCTTTGGTTGTGTATGTACAATATGGGTATAAAATGAAAGCTGTTAATAAGTACTTTAATACGGGGTCATTTTCATACCTATTGATCACTAAGGTCTCTAAATATATGCCAAAACGTGGACCCGCCGTGTCTTTGCACCGAATTAAACCAAACTTACACACATCATCTATATATATAAATGCGAAAATCTGTCCCTATATTCGCTTAAAACTCGCGAACGGGCTCACCTATCCAAACCAAATTATTAGGCTTTGTTTGGACTATTCAGTAGATGGTTTGTGTTTTAAAATTTGAAGAATCGGATACCAGGGTCTCGAGAAATAGGCCAAAACGTGAACCCGGGTAACCCTACGATGTGTTTGTACAATATGGGTAGCAAATGGAAGCTGTTGGTGAATGCTTTAGTTCAGAGTATTTTTCATGCCGCCCCGTGACTAGGGTCCCGAGATAGAGACCAACACGTGGACCCTAGAATGTGTTTGTACAATATGGATAGCAATTGGAAGCTATTGGTGAATGCTTTAGTACAGAGTATTTCTCATGCCGCTCCGTGACTGGGGTCTCGAGATATAGGTCACAATGTGGGCCCGGGTAACCTTCGGATGTGTTTATACAATATGGGTAGCAAATGGAAGCTGTTGGTGAATGCTTTAGTTCAGAGTATTTTTCATGCCGCTCCGTGACTAGGGTCCCGAGATAGAGACCAACACGTGGACCCTAGAATGTGTTTGTACAATATGGATATCAATTGGAAGCTGTTGGTGAATGCTTTAGTACAGAGTATTTCTCATGCCGCTCCGTGACTGGGGTCTCGAGATATAGGTCAAAACGTGGGCCCGGGTAACCTTTGGTTGTGTATGTACAATATGGGTATCAAATGAAAGCTGTTGATAAGTACTTTAATACGGGGTCATTTTCATACCTATTGATCACTAAGGTCTCGAAATATATGCCAAAACGTGGACCCGCCGTGTCTTTGCACCGAATTAAACCAAACTTACACACATTGTTAAGGAGGTATTGAAGATGGTTTCCGTATAGTTTGGATACCTATTGGTAGATACGGTCTCGAGATGTAGGTCAAAACGTGGACCCGGGTAACCTGGGGATGTGTATGTACAATATGGGTATCAAATGGAAGCTGTTGGTGAATGCTTTAGTTCAGAGTATTTCCATCCGCTCCGTGACTAGGGTCTCGAGATAGAGACCAAAACGTAGACCCTAGAATATGTTTGTACAATATGGATATCAAATGAAAGCTGTGGTTAAGTGCTTTAATACGGGTTAATTTTCATACCTATTGATGACTAGGGTCTCGAAATATATGCCAAAACGTGGACCCGCCGTGTCTTTAAACCGAATTAAACCGAACTTACACACATTGTTAAGTATGTATTGAAGATGGTTTCCGTATAGTTTGAATACCTATTGGCAGATAGGGTCTCGAGATATAGGTCAAAACGTGGACCCGAGTAACCCTAGGATGTGTTTGTACAATATGGGTAGCAAATGGAAGCTGCTGATGAGTTCTATGAGTATAGAGTATTTTTAATGCCCCTCCGATAACTAGGGTCTCGAAATATATGCCAAAACGTGGACCCGTCGTGTCTTTAAACCGAATTAAACCAAACTTACACACATTGTTAAGGAGGTATTGAAGATGGTTTCCGTATAGTTTGGATACCTATTGGTAGATACGGTCTCGAGATGTAGTGTAGAGTACCTCCACTTCACTTCCAAATATTCCTAATACTCCAACTCAAATTAAGTAAACCACTTCAATTCACTCTACTTTCAATTTCAATGACATAATTCTTTCATTTCAATGTACTCCACTTTAACGACACAATTCTTTTTCAATTTCAATAACATAAACTCTTTGCCCTTTTCTTTGAAACCCGAAACATAAGTAAACACATAGCACACACCAAATGCACTTTTTGTCACACGATACCCCACTCCAAAGCAAAGCCATAACTCATTGTGAAGTAGGTTAACCTAAACAAAATTTAAGTCAACCTAAGCAGAATTTTAATTGTATAGTATTTTAAGTGTTTACAATTTTGTTATTGATTTTTACTTGCAACAAATGTTTGATTGTAATTATGTATATTGATAACAAGGCAAAAAGAAAGTATAAAAATAAAGCCATTCTATCAGAAGTCAGCTCAGTCAGCTCTAGCAGCTCACACAGCTCACTCCTAATAGTTGGAAGGCAGTCGTTTGCCCTAACTCTAAAAATCTTCTTTTATTTTTAAAGGAATCTTTAGTCGGCAGGTTTGCCCTAAAGCTCTTCCGTAAATGAATAGTTCTTTTATTTCGATGATCCAGTTTCGCTCACTTACATGACGATCTCTGATACCATCACTATAAGCACTCTACATCACTTGTACTTTACATGGCGATCCTGCCAGATTTATCTGCGTTACTTTACATGGCGATCCTGCGGACGATCCTGCGGACAATTCTAAAAAATACGATCAATCACTAAATTTTGAAACACAACAACTTCATGGAAGGACCAAATAAGATTTCCATACACGAGTATAGAAAAAGACTGGAAGACAACAAAGATACCCATCGTGTGGCTATCCCCAAAGTAAATTTAAAGCTAAAAACCCGAGGAGGATATAAAAAACGCCTTAGAGTGGAAAAAGCTAAACTTCTTGATATAAAAAGAAAATCAGCAAATCAAGAAGCAAGCAACAACTTTTCAAAAGCGTTAGCAGCTGAGCATGCTCTTGAACACCTAAACAAAGAGCTCAAGGCAAAATTACAGCAGAGAAAGAAAAACATTTGGGAAATAATAGAAGACACAAAAATCTACGCTTATGGGGAACTGGTGGTCAACACAAGAGAAGGAGGAAATCATTCTCAACCAGACAGCAGCCAACAACAGCAGCTTTTTAGAGAATAAGATTATAACACTAGATGTAATTATTTTATTCACTATATTCATAATAATTTTATACATTGTACACAGAATCAACAAATATTATAAAACATACTTACACAAACACC
>JAYXIM010008943.1:0-11616 GCA_037575425.1 Anastrepha fraterculus | reverse complement strand
TATAAATAAACTGTATGCCAATTTTGAAAAAAAATATATGTACAGTCGAACTTCCATATAGTGAATTCGCACGGGACCTGAAAATCACTTCACTATATAGAAACTTCATTATAAAGAAACATTGATTTTTTATGTAATTTTATTTAAAATAATCAGTGAGTTTGGTTTGAATTACAGTCTTCCATTTTTCATTTTCAATAAAAGCTTCCAAATCATGTAGAGAGTTGAAAACATTAATCGGCACGTCACTCCTCATTTCCACAAAGGTTCTAATTACGCTAATGGATGAAGCAGCTTGTATCAACGTAGGTAATGCCTCCTCAATTTCTGCCAATTCTTAAATGGTCAAATCGTGTTCATCGTTATCTGAAATAATATTTACATATTAAATTTTTGTTTGACTATAAAAAGATAAATGCTTACCAGGTTCAGCTGGAACTCCGCGACTTTCAAAAATGCTGTTGAGAATATCTTCTTCGGATGGGTTGTCCCAAGTCTGCACACCATTATCAACATGCTTCGATATTTGCTACTTTTTTAAATGAAGACTGTAAAGCAGCCAAATCCGATATTGAAAGATGGTCCTCTTCATCCCAATGCTCAAATGGAATCTGCATAGCATCTTTTGAAAATCCAGCCTTTTTAAAACAATTGGCAATTGTTTCTGGTTTAACATAGACATTCCATACATTGCTAAGATTTCGAACTGCTTGCAGCAAGTCTAATGCCATAACAGAATTTCCCTCATCCACTTGAGTCAATATATTCGTTAAAATTCGTTTTCTGTAATGTTGTTTCATGTTGTAGATAATGCCTTGGTCCATTGGTTGCAGTAACGAAGCCATGTTGAGAGGAAAATAAGCGAGATGAATGTTTCTCAACTTGTCTCTTACATCTTTAGGGTGGGCAGTGCAGTTATCAACAAAAAACAACACCTTTATGTTTTGATCACAAAATTTTTTGTCGAGTTTTACAATCCATTTCGTAAAAATCTCACTGGTCATCCATGTTTTTTGTTAAACTCATAATCGACACCTAAAGATTTTAATCCCTTGAAGCACCTCGGATTTTTGGCCTTTCCGATTACCAGCAATTTTAGCTTTTCTGATCCAGTCATATTGCTTCCCACCAGGACAGTTATTCTCTCCTTGCTTTGCTTCCCACCAAAGTATTTTTCATTTTTGAATGCCAGTGTTTTAGTTGGCAAGCATTTGAAAAACAAAGCAGTCTCGTCGGCATTAAAAATGTCGCTAATGTTGTAATTTTCAATTAATTTCGGTAAGACGTTCGTTACCCATTCATCACGGTTTTTTATGTTGGCGTCAGCACTTTCCCCACATAATGTCTTTTGAATAACGCCATGCCGACTTTTGAACTTGTCTAACCAACCTGTACTTGCCTCAATTTCGTGGTGTCCTAGTGCTTCCGCAAAATCTTTGGCCTTTCGCTTCAATAATGGTCCAGATAAAGGGAGATTCTTACCACGTGTAACCATTTCAGCATTGCATCGTCAATATCCTCAAAATGAAAAGGTCGAAGTCTTTTGCGTTTGGTATTTACTGCCAAATCCTCCGCATTTTTTAAAATCACTTCCTTATTTTTTAAAATATTTGATAAAGTGCTGGGAAGAACTCCGAATTCATTGGCAATATCTTTTTTTTTTCTTTCCTTCATTAACTTTGTTAATCATTAATAACTTTTTTTCAAGCGAAATGCTGCTTCGGTGCGTCATTTTAACTTCAATCACTGAATAAAACTGTAATAGCTCAGCTCTTTCTGTTTTAATTTTGGGATTCCCTCATTACAGTTTGTCCACATCTAACTGTAATTTCTTGCAACAGAAAACTTTTGAAAAAATTCACTATATGGAGACAAAAACTTAGGACGCTTGAATTTCCAGCTGTAAAATTTGTTCATTATATAGAAAACTTCACTATATAGAAATTCATTATAAGGAGACAAAAATACACCGAAAGTAGAATGAAAAAGCAGTGTCTTCGAAACCAGTTCATTATAAGGAGAGCTTCATTATATAGAAGTTCACTGTAGAGAAGTTCGACTGTATTGACTTCTTCATTTTAAAGAATTTTAATGAAAATCAAGGAAAATATGACCGTTTACAGGTATCTGTCCCCTTATTACAAAAGCAAAAAAGGTCCACAAACTTCAATCATATTAAATTCAACTTACAACATACATACAGGGTGCGTACGATATTTGAGGGCAACTTGAGAGTAAAACTAATTCCCTTCTATTTTAAACAAAACGAATTTTTGCCCCAAATTAACTTATGTATCTATAAAATCATTGACTAAACATTGAATTAGTTGCAATAACCTCCTCAATCCGATTCCGTAGACGAATGCTTGCACGAATCTAATGCTCCTTTTCATATTAACCATAACGGTATTAATTGCAGCTTTCAGAGAAGAAATGGTGTTATTAGTTATTGCTTATTGGTTTTACGGTCATGAAAATGTTCAGCCATCCAATCTTCTGTCGCCTACGCTTTGTGTGAAAGAACAGAGTTTTGCTGAAAGATGTATGGGCACTATCAATACAGGGTTTCACTATTGTGGAGCTACACTACTGGAAATCCTTGAGTAAAGAAATGCGGTGGCATGACATGAAACAATGCAAACAAACAAACAATAGCAATGGCTGGAAACTTCGTGTGCATGACAACAGAGACTTCTGTAGGATCAAATGGCTTTATGACATTTCTGCGGCTGGGAGTTTGGGGTTGGCCGACATTTTTCTCTTAAAAAAACCACTTGAGACGCTTCAGGGTGTTTAATTTTGTTTAGAAAGTTTTTGACGTGATAACGTCTTATAATTCGATTTAACAGGCTGCACGCACGAAAAAATGTGTCGTTACCTTGCTCATTACTGTTCATATGTAGTTACCTTGCTCATTACTGTCCATATGTAGTTACCTTGCTCATTACTGTTCATATGTAGTTACCTTGCTCATTACTGTCCATATGTAGTTACCTTGCTCATTACTGTTCATATGTAGTTACCTTGCTCATTGCCGTTACCTTGCTCATATTAGTGTTACCTTGCTCATTGCATTGAATGAACTGCAAGCGAAAGGGCGGAACGAACGACAAAGCAAACAAAGCAAACGAACGGCAACGTTCGATATCTTGCTCTCTCCTACTTAAGTGAGCGTATATATGTATGTATGTATATGCGCAAATGTACATATATAAATTCACGTATTTGTATTTGCATATGCCTTCTTATTGATTATTATTAATTTGATTCACTTGAAGAATTTAAAATAAAACCAAGTTTGTTAATAATACCTGTTGTTTTAATGTTATAATTATTAATTTTTTTATTATATATGAAGGAAAAAATGTATGGTAATATTTACCATATACCTTATAAGATATGTTGTCTATACTAATATTATAAAGAGGAAAACTTTGTTTGTTTGTAATGAATAGGCTCAAAACTACTGGACCGATTTTAAAAATTCTTTCACCATTCGAAAGCTACATCATCCACGAGTAACATGGATTATATTTTATTTTGGAAATAGGGCTCGAGATATAGGTCAAAACGTGGACCCGGGTAACCTTCGGATGTGTATGTACAATATGGGTATCAAATGGAAGCTGTTGGTGAATGCTTTAGTCCAGAGTATTTTTCATGCTGCTCCGTGACTAGGGTCTCGAGATAGAGACCAAAACGTGGACCCTAGAATGTGTTTGTACAATATGGATATCAAATTGAAGCTGTTGGTGAATGCTTTAGTACAGAGTATTTTTCATGCCGCTCCGTGACTGGGGTCTCGAGATATAGGTCAAAACGTGGACCCGGGTAACCTTTGGTTGTGTATGTACAATATGGGTATCAAATGAAAGCTGTTGATAAGTGCTTTAATACGGGGTAATTTGTTATGTTATGTTATGTTATGTAATGTAATGTAATGTAATGTAATGTTATGTTATGTTATGGTATGTTATGTTATGTTATGTTATGTTATGTTATGTTATGTTATGTTATGTTATGTTATGTTATGTTATGTTATGTTATGTTATGTTATGTTATGTTATGTTATGTTATGTTATGTTATGTTATGTTATGTTATGTTATGTTATGTTATGTTATGTTATGTTATGTTATGTTATGTTATGTTATGTTATGTTATGTTATGTTATGTTATGTTATGTTATGTTATGTTATGTTATGTTATGTTATGTTATGTTATGTTATGTTATGTTATGTTATGTTATGTTATGTTATGTTATGTTATGTTATGTTATGTTATGTTATGTTATGTTATGTTATGTTATGTTATGTTATGTTATGTTATGTTATGTTATGTTATGTTATGTTATGTTATGTTATGTTATGTTATGTTATGTTATGTTATGTTATGTTATGTTATGTTATGTTATGTTATGTTATGTTATGTTATGTTATGTTATGTTATGTTATGTTATGTTATGTTATGTTATGTTATGTTATGTTATGTTATGTTATGTTATGTTAGTTATGTTATGTTATGTTATGTTATGTTATGTTATGTTATGTTATGTTATGTTATGTTATGTTATGTTATGTTATGTTATGTTATGTTATGTTATGTTGTGTTGTGTTATGTTATGTTATGTTATGTTATGTTATGTTATGTTATGTTATGTTAAAGTATATTATGTTATGTTAATGTTAACTCATTCTCTATATCCATACAAAATATCTATCAAACAAATAAAATTAAAATTTTCTTTTGAAAATGCAACCATTCAATCAGTATTTTCTTATGACGTTATCACGTTAAGCTATCGTCAGTAAACCGACTTTACAGACAACCTCTTTTTGATTGTATAATTCGCTGTTATCGTGTTTGCTTCAACATAAACTGTCTTCTGCGCATAACGTAGGATTTATACCAGAGGTCTTCCTGGACAACTCGACGGATAAGACCCTCAGAAACATGAAACTCCCTCGCAAGAGCCCTCATTGATATTGATGGGTTCTTGTCAATAATCATTTGCACTTGTTAATAAATTCTGCAGATCGGACACAATCAGAACGTTTCTTGTGTTTCTTGCGTAGTTTATAAACGAATGCATACTTAAGAAAATTAAAGATTTCTAAATCGGTGTGGTTTGCACTAATAGCGACGATAGTGTTTTTCAACACGAAATGACATTTCAAAAATTGTTACTAAATCTTAAAGTTTAAAAAAAAATGTTAACAAAAAGAATGTTCGGTGAATGTTTATTTTCTTGCCGAAGCGGAACCGAACCCCAACAAAAGATTTGCGGTCGAACATGGCCGAAGACGAAGTTCAGTCGTTCATTAATGAATAGTATTGGGAGAAGTGTGAGTAGAGAGCTAATAAAATATTGGCGCTTACACTCTTTTTTGGGTGTTTGCCGAGGGGGGCCTACAGTTTCAAGCCGACTCCGAACGGCAAATGAACGACATCTGGTCATAGCTTTTTCATGGCAGAAGTACACTCGGAAATTTGCCATTTCTTGCCGAGGGGCGATCGCTATTTGAAAAAAATTGTTCTTCATTTTGGTGTTTCACGGAGCTTCGAACTTATGCTCTCCGTATTCCGATTGGTAGTCACGCACCAACCCCCACCTTATTTTCAACTAGCCCTACCCAGCATGTATTGCTGCAATTAAGATTTTTTTGTTGAATTAATGGAGCTTGAATTTGCTTATTGCATTTAAAGTTTATGGCAACAGTGTAAAAAAGCTTATATTTTGAAAGCTTTTACACAAAAATGTTCACCCTATATTGTTGGACGCAATTTCTCCCATAACAACCTATGAGGAATACAAAATATCCCGACGCCAAAGCAATGTTATTAAAAAAGTAGCCACTAAAAACCAATTTAATGCATTACGAACAGTGAAAAATTTACAACTTCCAGAAGGGAAACAAAATGTTCAAAAAATTTTGTCTGCAGACAAAAATATAAAGTAGAATATAACTTTAAAAGACCCAACTTACGCAATCACATACAGCGGCCAGATTAAAATTGCAAAAGGGAACATGGGTTGGCCTGAAAGCTAGCGCAATATAACTTTTTCAGATGAAAAAAAGTTAAATTTTGATAACCTTGATGGTCCTGATGATTTCAGCTAATATTTACATGATTCGGAATTTCGTAGGTGGTTAAATCATGATATGGGAAGTACGACAAAACTGAACTCTGAAAAATATATTGAGATGTTAGATTATGTTCTCATTGACTATTTGAAAGAGAACGCAGATACTGAGTTTATGTTTCAAGTATCCGCGTTTCTATGCAAGTCAATAGAGTTGTTTTCTTCCCGATCGATTGACTGGCGAGCCAGAAGTCCAGACATAAATCCCCAATGGATATATTTGGGGTATAATTGCAAGGGCTGTGTATCTAATGACTGCCAGTATTCAACGGTACAAGAATTAAAAACATAAATTTTGATGGCATAGCTGGATCTGGACATAAATACACTGCGGAAGTTAATTGACTTACCCCCAAAAAGAATTTTTCTGCCCAATAAATAAGAATAGAGGTTCAGCAACATATTAAAAGTACAATATACGCATATTTTTTATCTAAACATGAATAAGAAAATTTCGCCCAAAATTATGTACTATTTAAAATATTATCGTATCTCTCCCTTTAATGAATTTGAAATGTAAATAATTTTAGTGATTTCTGTTCTAAATAAAAATACATTGAAAAAATTTATTTCGCAGTTAGTTATATTATTATATAATATATTCTTTCAAAATGTAGTCAAGCAATGTGCGTCTAAGGCTTCAGCAATAGGCCAAGACTGGCAAATAAATTAAAATATGCTCTTTCTCTTCTATTTCATTTCAATTTATTTCAGATTATGATTTAAAAATCTTATATATATATATATAATTGGCGAGTACATTCTTTTTGGGTGTTTAGCCGAGCTCCTCCTCCTATTTGTGGTGTGCGACTTGATGTTCTTCCACAAATGGAGGGACCTACAGTTTCAAGCCGACTTCGAACGGCAAATATTTTTATGAGGAGCTTTTTCATGGCAGAAATACACTCGGAGGTTAGCCATTGCCTGCCGAAGGGCGACCGCTATTAGAAAAATGTTTTTTCTTAATTTTGGTGTTTCATCGAGATTCGAACCGACGTTCGTGAATTGCGAATGGTAGTCACGCACCAACCCATTCGGCTACGGCGGCCGTAAACATCTTACGTACTACAAATAACAGGTTGGTTAACCCGGCTGGCAATAAGCTACGCATAGACGTTTGGGTCCCTAGCGATATCAGATGGAGACTGGCCTTTATTAAGATTTAAAGACCCTCAAACTGTGGGGCTCCCAGGCATTTCGAGCGCTTTTTTGATAATGTCGGACAAACGCACAGGAGATGCTCTAAAGTTTCCTCTGTATCCTCGCTGCACTTCCTGCATTTGTCATTGCTAGCAATCCTTATCTTGAAAATTTGTTTGAATGTTTAAGTTCAAACCTTGCACCATCCGTGCAAGCAAATCAATTATACATACTCTCAATTGAGGACCATTGGTTACATTCTCTATAAAACTAGAATCCTAATGACTTCCTCACCGTACTGTGTTCCCAGATAAACCTTTACCATTTATGTTAAAATCCGATCTGAGTGCCAAAAGATTTTCTTGAAAGAATATTACGTTTTAGCCAGCCAAGATATGCTTTGAATATAAGCCGAAATGAAAACCATAAATAGGGGTTTTAGAAATATTTGAACGCATCACCAGAATAATAATATTCCCAGGAGAAGAATGAAAAGTAGTATATAACCCGCTTAGAATAGTCCTCAATGTAGCAATACAAATACCGTCAAACCATTTCGTAGACTGGCATATTCAAAAAGGAAAACACACAAAGTTTTCAAAAATGGTCACGAGGCCACAAAGAAAATTTTTAGTAAAACATAGCTAAGTTGCAAAGTAGCTGTAAAATGTAGCGAACTTTTTAAGGAAATAGCAGGAATTCGGGATTCACATTGCTTTTTCTTGGCTTTAGCCTATTAGGATATCAAAAACAAAAGTAGAACTAAGATACACTATGCATACTAACACTCCTTGATAGGAACATGAGAGATGCCCCTAAGAGTCTCCTTATAAACAATTAGGCTTTTCAATGTATGATCAGTTTTAAGAAAATGTTCAATGGTTAAATAACTCTCCATCTACGAATCACTGCATTTTTCGGTACTTCTTAAAAAAAGTTCAAACTTTACAGTAACTTTGTTACCTCAACTTTTATGAAAAACATTAACCCCAGTAGCACTTTGTTACGCCACAAAGTTAGTGACTTTCATGAATATTATGTGTGACATTATCTTTCGTTTTTACTTTTTTCTTTTTTCTTGGCAAATCTTTTAACGCTGATTCATTCATTATCATTTGTGTGTGGTTGACTACTTTGTTTTATGGCTCCAACATTTTAGTGCAGTAGGAGTTTTCCGGAACATGACAGCGCAATGAAAATTGCAAAAAAATGTGTGAGTGAAGCTGACACTTAGATTAATGAAGTATTTGCCTTTACATTTCCAACAGAAAATTGTGTCAACTCTTTCTTGATTTTTTTTTTTTTGCGCCTAGTAGCGGGTAAAACAATTTCAAATATTTGAGCATTTGTATTAGAAAACCACCACCAAGTATTATACTAAGAAATATATTAAAAATTTATTGAGAAATATTTTGCCTCATCATCTGTCACCTTTTTGAAAAAGTTGGGTTAAGTTTTAAGAGACATTATCATTAAAAATCGAATATATTGAGTCAAAATCTATAAATACGATTTTTGGTAACTTTTCGTTTAATTATTTCTTAATGTTCGAACAAAAGTCACGCTTAGATGTAATGAATAATTCCTAGATAGTACCCTTTTTATGTCTTTTTTTGGTGGAAATAATCACTCGAATAGTCGACAATTTAAAGGTTAGTGAACGACTTTCAAGAAACAGGTTATATCGAGAATAGAAAAAGGACTAACATACCAAAAGTTGGACGTTCCATTAAGAACATTGCTGCTATAGCGCAACCGTCAACATCGATATATCGACGTTCTCAACAAACAGGCAAACACGAATCGTCTGTGTGGCGGATTTTACCTGTAGACGTGCTCATGCTGTACATTTGAATGATGCCATTTTTCACATATATTTTTTCAGAGCAGTATTTTGACTAAAAAAAAGTGAACCCTTGTTTGTGAAATGCTTGTTTATTCAAGAAGCTGCTAAGAAATTACTATGCTACCCACCGTAGGCGAAAAAAAGAGTTTGTGTTCGATTAAAAATATCTCATATGCCTCATTTAATTAAGTACTTAAGGGGACTCGGTGGTCTAGAAACTTCAAAAAATCGAGTTTTTGTTTTTCAATATTTCAAAAGTATGGTATCTTAAAAATATACTGTGAAATGTTCATGCGGAAATTCCCAATATTAAAGTTTCTACAGCTCTTTAACTAAGTAGAGAGCGGTCCGCGCGCTCCGCTTCCCCAAACTTTAAACTCATTTATCTCGAAACGACTTTTTTCGGCCTGGTGTTGTCAAAACAAAAACCTGTTGAACCGAATTGTCAGAAATTTTAAAATGTTGTTCACAACATCAATGGCTATCGCCCGTATTGGAATCAATTATTATTCCAATTATTTCGTATTTTTTTATTAAAAAACAGAAAAAACCCAGAGTGTCACATTCAAAACCGCGCCAGATAGTAAACTTTTTTTTCTATTCTAGCAGCGGCGACATAGCTACAGTCATACTGATTAATACATTTTTTAGTTTTCGTGTTTCAGATAAATAGACTAGCCGAAATGGACAGGCAGGTCCAATTTTTCGGGAGGGTCAAGATCAGCGCCTTTCTAAAATTAAAAAAAAAAATTCATTTTGTATGTAAAATAAGTTAAATAAAAAGCCTAAACAATTTAAGTATCGTTTTTTAATTTTTTGTATTGTAAACAAAAACCCTGAAAATACCCTAAATGTTCGAGTTCCATACAAACGGGGCACTTTAATATTGCCCTGAAATGAAATGTGTATAATTTTATTATAAATCAAACATCCCAACGCTTGTTTTGATGTTTGGCACTTCAGAGGGGTTTAACCCCTTAAATGATTCAATACGCGAGTGCTTATCTCAAGCCTTTGGAAAATTGTAGGATGTAACTTTCTAACGAATACGGATATCGAAAAAATGTTTTGCTTACATTTGATGCAGATATAATTTATGAAAACAAGAATCGATTGAACCGAAACGAAACGAAGGGGCCACTGTCCAACCAGACTTTGTTACACTTTGATCGTGGTAAAAAACTTTCCATTACGAAAATATTAAAATGACCTCTCGTCTAACAAAATAAATAAGTAATTGGCGCGTTCACTTCTGTTAGGTGTTTGGCTGAGCTCCTCCTGCTATTTGTGGTATGCGTCCTGATGTTATTCCATAAATGGATGGACCTACAGTTTTAAGCCGCTCCTGAACGGCAAATGGTTTTTTCTATGAGGATATTCTTCATGGTAGAAATATACTCGGAGTTTTTCCATTACCTGCAGATGGGTGATCGCTATTAGAAAGCACTTTTTTCTATCATTGGGTGTTTCATTTACGGCGGCCGCGTATAGAAGTAAATAATTGTAATGATTTTTATGTAGGTCCAGCAGGTGAGTGAAGGAAATAATTATGATACAAGCTTCTTGTATTATCGATAATCTTGTTTCAAGGGTTGGCCCCTACTTTTCCAACTAATTAAAAGTTTCAACTGTTTAGAACAACCGTTATGTAATCAAAAATAAACAAAGTAACTACTTCTTTGGCTGAAATCGAAATATCCTCACGTCTGAGATATAAAACATTTTCAGCAATTTTATGTGAAATACTAAAAGGATCACTTTTTTTTAACATATTAACCCTTATTCCCTTCATATAAGGGTAATTTTCCAGATAATCCAGACAGATATAAACATAAACATATGAAAGCATATCAAACGGCTGAAAATGATGAGTCGATTTAGCCATGTCTGTACGTCCATCCATCCGCGCAAGCGCTCAATAACTCGAGTAAAAATTAATGTGCATATGTCAATGAAGCTTGGTAAAGATACTCGTACTACTTTATGTTGCTCTTTATTCATATAAAAAACATGTAAAGCATGGTGAAATTGAAAAAATGCACAAGACCGCCAGCACAAAAAATTGTCAAAAATCGACGCGTTTTTTGTTGAGCCACTTTAAACTTGCACTTTATCATACCCAAATCCAACGGGCTACGAAACTGCATATTTTCGGATTTTTTCTACAAATTTTGATTAAGAAGTGTGAAATTTTGGAGCAAACACTTTGAATTTTTTCAAATTTGCCCAAAAAATTTTGAAATTTGGATTTATATGGTTTTTATGGGAGAATGAACTATATTTTCCTAAAAAAAATAAAATTAAATGAAACACAAATAAATTATTAATGTTTGTCGAAATTTGTCAATATGTCCTAATGCCAAAGCTAATTAATGCAGTAGTTGTAGAGAGGTGTAAGGTCAGAACAGGTTTATGAGGAAAACATATGTTTATGGGTTTTACCAACGGATTATGGCGTTATAAAGATGTTTAAACTATAGAATCGTA
>JAYXIM010008942.1:0-11630 GCA_037575425.1 Anastrepha fraterculus | reverse complement strand
ATTTGTTTTAAGGGGTTGGTAGGGTTTAGCGCTAAAAAAAAAACACTTTTTTTTTAATTTTTTACAGAAATATGGCTTAAGATACTTTAATAAAATCAGTTGCATGTTATTGTACATCTTTTCAATAAGTTTTTAAAAAATGTGAATAATAAAATATTGACAAATAAGCCCATGACAGAGTTTTTTTGGAGATATGTTTTTCGAGAGGTGCTCTGCGGTGCCAATCGGCATTCGTCGTAGAATCATCTGAAACTAAAAAAGTCGAATTTTTCAGTTAAAGTTTTCATTTTTGTAGTTTTGGTGGCAAAAAAACGTAAAACGAGCATTTTTGGCGAAAAATTTCGCCATATTTGTAAGTGAAAAACAACCTTAAAAAAAAATCAGTGGGGGCGGGGGGGGGAGGTATTTGTGATTTAGAAAACGAGTGTCAAATTTGAAAAGAATCGGTTGAATAGTTTCGGAGTTGTGATTGGCACCGACTTTTAAGAAGTCGTTTCGGAAAAAACGCGTTTGAAAAAATGACTCTAAAAATTATTGATGCTCCGCATTCGAGGTAGAGTGCCTACAAAGGCTATAACTTTGAGAGTTCTGCTCCGATCCACTTAAAATTTTGACACAACATTCTTGAAATGATTTACTATAAGATGAGTGAAGAAAAAAAAATTCGATTTTGTGACCCTACCCCCCCCTTAAAGAAATAAATACACTTTTTTTTAAATTATTATGAGAAGAAACCTACAAATTTTGCTTTTTAAATAAGTATTTTTTGTACTTTTTTATTAACGATTCTTCGCTCGTCGGGTTGGTGGAAAAAGTTGATCAGACAAAGAGTTTGCCTTGATTGCTTTCGTAGAAGGCGTTTCCAACATTATAAAGGCAAATGTTTTGGCAGATGCTTCAGAATATTTTGGTATTAAAGCACACGTTGGCGCCTTAATTATAATCTATACTCGTCAGAAGAAAGGTAACGGCTAAATTAGGTCGCACTACTCTAAGTAGACAGGACTGCAGAGGAACACTTCAAGGTAGAGTCCTCCACCCTCTTCTTTGGACTCTATTGTTGACCCTGGATAGAGGGGTTGTCTCGTCATTGCTTACGTAGATGATCTAGCGATTTGTGTTAAAGGCAAATGTTCTAACACCCTTAACCCATTTGATCCCATTGTACTCGCTTGAGTACAGAAAAAGCATCTTTTTCGAAACGACGTCAAAAGCCAACGCTTACGAATTTTTAAATGTACTCGCCACTTTATAATACAGAGCAATGTTGAAAAGGAAAACACATGTTTCTCCTTCTTTTTTTGAGTCCCGTTATCCGTTATTCACTTGTCTTTGCGTGCACCTTTGCTATTTTTCTTCTTTTCATGGTTTAGTTTGCAATAAGCTCTCTGTTTGACAAAATCTAAGTTATCACAGAAAAAGTTCAGTGTTGAAATATTCATAATACATATAATTTGTATACTTTATAACAAAAATACGAAAAAAGTTGTGGAAAAGTGCATTTCGGTAGGTTTAAATTCTAGTGTACTCGCATGGGTACAGTGGGAACATTAATATATATTTTGTGTGCATATTTCATGTAGATTTGGTAATGGATGTAAAAAAATTTTACGGATAGAGGTTTCACAACCTTTCTGCGGCCACCGACTATATTGAATCAAGCGACCGTAGTCACTTCGACTTCGCTATTATACCGCCAAATACCCACTGGGACACAGATGAGGAGGACATTGAAGAGGATAATATATTGCGTGATGATATGCCAAGGGATGTTCCGGGCGAAGTTGACTTATTTTTGAGCAGTGACAGTGACAGTGATGATGATATTCCACTTGCAAGCTTACAAAAAAGGCAAAAGTTGTCAAAAGATCTAAATCCAAAATGGAGAAAGAGAATAACAAGTGCGGAAATTCCAGAAACGCATTTTTACGAACAATCCCAACTTGAGGCGTGTTCTTTATTGGTAACTAAGAACCCAGTTGAAAATTTTGAAACTATTTTTGACGATGATGCCTTGCAGCATAACAAGCATGATTTTTGTTTCAATGAGGAGGATCTTAAGAGGATCAGAAAGAAAGTCTCCCATTAGGTTTAAGGGTCGTCCTTGATCTTTTGGCAAACATTCCACATCCGACCGATCACATCGTATTTTTCGACAACTTCTTTACGTCATATGACCTTCTTAGAATTTTGAAAGAACAAGGATTTAAGGCTACTGGGACTGTTCGTGAACGGCGGTCCAAAAAATGTCCTCTGAAAACGAACAAAGAACTACAAAAGAAGCAACGAGGAGAGTTTGATTTTATGTAAGTTTATCATAATGATTTATTTGAGTAGTTGTTTTGTTTCAAATTTTGTAGGTGTTCTGACTCAGGAATACTTTTTGTGAAGTGGAATGACAATAGCGTTGTGACAGTGGGAACAAACTTTGATAGAATTGAACCTTTACATACCGTCAAACGATGGTCAAGACAAGAGAGGCGCAAGGTGAATGCCCATCAGCCGAAGTTGATAGCGGAATACAACTCAGAAATGGGAAGAGTTGACCTCCACGACCAAGCTTTGAATACTTACTAAATAATGTTTAGAGGAAAGAAATGGTGGTGGCCTCTTTTCACCACAATGATAAGCTCGTGCATAGTAAACGCATGGAAGCTTTATAAAATGGTAAGTAAGAGTCAATGCGACATGTTGCAATACCAACGTGAAATTGTGCAATTTTATTTACGCAATTATAATATCCGGGACATATCTTCAAAACGATCGACAACGGCATCAATAGCTGGTTCCTCATATAACCATTTTCCCAAAAGGATATCGAATCAGCTGAGGTGCAGGGAGTGTCACCAAAGAATTCGATGGATTTGCGAGTTATGCAATGTAGCCCTTTGCGTGGAGAGAGAATGTTTCAAAAACTTCCATACTGTTAACCGAACTAATAACCAAGGAAGTCTTTGAAAGTGTCTTTTTATTTAATACTCCATGTTTTCATATACAGGCAATGTATATACATATTATCCCATTGTACTCGATTGGGTACAGCCCAAAAAATGCATTTCTTTGATTTTTTTTCGTGTTTTTCTTTTTTAAGGAGCTTAATTACACTATTTCAATAAACGTTTTATAAACGAATTTAAAAAAAAATTGTTTTATATAAGGTTGGGATTTAATGGGTTAAGAATATTCTCCGCTCTAACATGGCGATGCTTAGAAGCTTGACTGAGAGTAGAGAACTCCGTTGAAAGCCCCGCAAAACTGAAATAGTTCCCTTTAAAAAGAAACATAGACTTCCTATAGTCTCCCCGCGTTTTTAAAGGTACCTTTGAGGGAGGTTGCCAGGTACTTAGAACTCGTATTGGGTGTACCTCACAATGACTTCTGCAGGAGCTGTGGAGATGAAGAACTTGAGTTGGTACAACACGTCCTCTGTGAGTGTCCTGCACTTAAAAGAAGCTGTGAGATGGCGACACTTTCAATAGTCACAAACATATTCGTAGGTTCACTTTCACAGACTCTTCAAGACGAGCGTACCGTAAAGAAGAGAGTGGCAGCCATCAAAGCTATTTTTTGTTTCTTTTTGATGGGTGAGGTAGGGTTCAAAATGCCTTCGGATTTACAACGACCGTCGTCTACTGCATCGTGTGGTGTGGCCACTAAAACGATGCCTACTCTCCTTCTGGGGCGACACCGGAATTGCTTTCTATAGTATGATACTTCAGAAGGGCCCAGAACGGTATCCATAAAGGACCAATTCTATTCACCCACGTCTGGGTTCACCACATTTGTAGCCAGCTTTCATGCTATAGGCTCGTCTTCTTGTGTTTCTACCTGTGCGTCTTCGCTTTGTTGCACTGTGTCGAGGTCAATCTTTTTTTTCGTAGTACGTTCTCGATGTATTTCTTTACCGCGTTCCAGCTGTCCTCGCGTTCGAGCCATTTGCTGACTATGTTGCTGGGTGCCATGTCGCCAATCTGCTCCCTCAGAGCATTTCTCTCCGCCAGCCATCTGTCACAACTAAAAAACATGTGTTCAGCGTAATCGCTCAGCTTTTTGCAGTATAGTCACTTGGAATCGGTTACCTTGTCCATTAGGTATAGATATCTCCGGAAGTATCCGTGGTCCGAGAGGAACTGAGTTAAGAAGTAGTTCACTTCTCCGAAGTTCCTTTGGACCCATTTGTCAATTAATAGAATAAGTTTCGCCGTCCATCTGCCACTCGATTCAGTGTCCCATCGGCTTTGCCACCGCAGCATGGTTTGGCATTTCCGTTCTGTGAAGCTAGTGATGACGTGTTTCTTCTTGGAGTCCCTCGCACCCATTCGTTCCCGGACCATGAGAAGAGATGGGTATCTGCCCGCTGATCACGAAATTTGTTGCGCCTGAGACAGTATGGTAGGTTGAGGCAACTCTGAGTGCCGCTGTTCGTTTGCAGTTTAGCACAATTCCCCATACTTCGCTGCCGTGCAGGAGAATTGAGCTTGTGGCCGCCATAATTAGCTTTCTTTTGCTCTCGGTGGGGTTTGCCATTAATCTACTTAGCATATCGGTGACCTTTACTGCTTTGGTAGCTGCATGCCGTAACTAGGCCCAGAAAGTAAACCTGCAGTCAAGTTGAATACCTAAGTATTTTACTACTTTTTGGGTCACTAAGGACGTGTCGCCTATTTGCATGCTGTCCTCGAGTGGTATGTGACCTCGTGTCATAAGGATGACTTCGGTTTTATGCTTGACGAGTTTCAGGCTGTGGTCCTCAAGCCATATTTGCGTCCTTATCATGTCTTGGTTCAGCTTCCTTCTAGCTAACTCAGTGTCCCGAGCTGGTATCACCGCCTCTATATCTTTTGCGTATCCCACTAAATATGTATCTTCTGACATTTCTATGCTCAATATCTCATCGTAGGTGCGCCAGATGTTATCGCTTTTGTTTTCTGGTCATCTGGTGTATCGTACAGCAGTTCACGCTCATTCAGGTAGCTCTGGAGCATCCTTAGCAGGTATGCAGGTATTCGAAGCCTTTCTCGTAGTGTCTTTATTATGTCTATCCATCATAGGCTGTTGAAGGCGTTTCGTACATGAAGCGTTGCCAGGACGGTTTGGGTAGTGGCGTCTGCGTTGAGCGCTGCTACCACCCCCTCTATAGCGCCAAGAGTTGATTTTCCGCGTTGGAAACCGTATTGCCTTGCTGACAATCCTCCTGCACTCACAACTTTGCAAGTCTGTGCTGTATGAGTTTCTCAAGTAATTTCCCGGCGCTGTCTAGCATGCAAAGCGGACGCCAAACTGATGGTTGCGTTGGGTTACCCTTACCCTTACTGCTCAGCATCAGTTTCTATGGTGTGTTCACATCCTCCTAAAGTAGTGGCGTTTCCTGTGTTCGCCACTACAAGCACCAGTCTGGCAGCCATGTCTAGTACATGTCTTCCTCGTATGTTCATAGTAGGGGCGCCCCAATCGTTAGCCTTGGCGTTGTAGTCTCCGGCTACGATGAAGGGGCCACCTATTTCGCGAATCTTATCCTCAATAAGGGCCAGTTTCGTTCTAAACTGTTCACTACTGTCGGGAAGGGGTGAATTAAATTTCTATACAGGTTGTTCCAAACTAGACGATAAGATTGGCTGTAGAGTATTTTCGAAGGAATTAAGATTTGAACTATCCGGTCGACTACCAGACTATTGCAGCTTCTATCAGGTAGAAGTTCTAGTTATGAAAGAAGTCGCTACGTATCTAAATACGCATGCCGTAACAAAAACCACTATACAAATTTTTTCGGATAGCCAGGCGGTCATTAAATCAATGAATGTGGCTGTGCTAAGATCAAAGGTTACACAGGAATAATGGGCAGCTCTAAATGATATTAGTGTCGTGTTCAAGGACAGCCTTATTTGGGATCCGGGACACAGAGGTATTGAGGGAAATTGCAAAACCGATGATCTAGCCAGGAAAGGTACTACTATTCAACTGCTCAGTGATACCATTGTCCATGAATTAATAATTAAGAAAAACTTCACCCAAGAGGGGCATGGAGAGATGAAGATGTATGCGTAATAGCTAGACTAGAATGAACTGCTTAGCTCTTGAAGAAGGGATATGTCGAAGGTCGTGGCTTATACTCGTATAACCAATCATTGGTTATTTGGCAGACATTCCTTGAGACTAGGAGCTTTCTCCCGCAGGTTTTTGCTTTAGAGATGAATTTGTATTTTCGTGTTTTACGCAAAAGTACCTATCATTAAGATATGACGAGAGCATATCGCTGTAGTGTGTTGGCAGTATGGACTTGAGCTTTTGGAGAAACCCTTCATGCAACATTTTGTCGAAAGCTTGCGATACATCAGAAAAACTGTTTTCTTTTCCATAACGCCTTCTATGGCGCTTAGAACTCTTAGTGCCTTTCATCAATTTTAATCGCAGCACAGTGTTGTATTGGCCTACTAAAATATTTTGTAGCCTTCCAAAAGAGTATGAATTTGACCAATTGAGCAACCAAAATAAACCATATATGTCAGCTTCTTTCGGACTTTCGTTATCTTCAAGTGAATACATTTCATCAATACCTATTCTGAAATAAAGTGCACAAAGTATTGAAAAAGTTTTTAGTAAAATTTTTTGCACATCTCTTTATTTGAAAAGCACGACTGTGAATTGCATTCATCGTTGTTCTGTAAATTTCCTTGGCATTTCTGTTTTACTTTTATAGTTTCCAAGCAGGAATCGGTAACTTTTTTCGTTTCACCAAACGGAATGGACGATTTGCAGCAGAAAAGTAAAATTTTAAAACTACATTTGTAAGGGTTAACGAACTTGCAGAAAATTACGTAACAAGCCTTCCGCATTTTGTTAATTTATTTATTTGGTTTAATAAGTATTTCTAAGTTTTTTAGTTGTGATTTGCTTTTTGTACTTCAAAGAAATGCATGTATGAATTTTCTTGAGGCGAATGACACAAGTCAATAGGGCAATTCACTAACTTTAAACCGTACGACAATCGTAATTTTCATCTAAAATATTTGTCTAGTTTTGTTAACTAACACTGTGTCTTTCTATTTCGTCAAACTGATAGAGGATAGCAGCTCTGTCAAATTAAATATCAAACTGGTAAAGTTAACTTTGAGTGTTTTCTTGCGCAAAGTAAGTAAAATAAAATAACCATTCAGTTCGAATTAATGTTCATTCGATGTTCAGTTTCACTCAATGAAATTTTTTTTTGCCGCTCCACTTAGGTCATAGACAACCTCATCTTTACGCAAACCATGGAAGGGTTGATTAAATCTACGCTACGTTGATAACATCCACTTGCTGAAATTCGCAATGCAGCTGGAACCTAGTAATATAAAAGCAGAATTTAGAATTCAATAAGTTTGAAGATTACAAGATTAACTTGTTCTTCAGTGTAAGTCGCTGCTTTTCTGGAACCTCTAAGTTGATTGTCAAGCTGAGAAATTAGGTCCTCATCTAGTTCTGGAGTTAAGCGGAATAGTCTGTGGAACTCGCCTTAAGCCAAAAGGAAAGGATTGCCCAAATCCAGGAGCAAAGGTCAATCCCCAGTTTGAGGGTTCGCTATCTTCTGTCCGCGTGATAAATCATAAGCCAAATACTTAGTGGCTACAAATGCTTGTTTTCTCTTTTGAGTTAACTTCACCAAAATTGTTGTCTAGTTTGCGATAATTAACTTGCTAATTAAAATCAATTAACAAAACTAAACTAACCTGTCTCATCAATATTTGTTATGAAATGGTTAAGGAAGAGCAAAATCGTTAGAAAATATTAGTTAAGAAAAGATGAAAATGCGAATATCATGCTCCGAGTATATGCATGGTCTGGCACTCGAAGTGTAACCAACTTCAGACCACTCGCGCAGCTGATACACGGAAGCAAAACAGTAATGGATTTCAAACGTAATTGTGTGATTGCATTATATTTGGCTAGAAAATCACAACCAGCGATTGTTCGTGAGCACCTTAAAGTAAATAAAGTCATGGAGATGGTCAAAAAAAGACTGCAACGTTGTGTGAAATGGTTCGACTTGAGCGAAATCCCCGTCGAAGTGCTAATCAAAGGGTGAAAGAACTGAAAATATCTGACCGTAGCATCCGCCGCATACTGAAAAATGATTTCAAAGTTAAGCATTATAAGATCCAAAAGTCGCATGATCTCACACTAAAGCAGCAACAAGTCAGACTTGAGAGAGCGAAGAGATTGCTTCGCTTGGCCGAAAGCGATCAATTTCGGAGCGTTGTGTTTTCTGACGAGAAATTTTTTCAAATTGAGCAATTCGTAAACTCCCAAAACGATAGGGTTTATTTGAGCGACCGTTCTTTCGAGAATTTGAGTCATCGATTGGCCACCAGGAGGCAGCACCCGTCACAGGTAATGGTTTGGGCCGCTGTAACTGCAGACGAGCGCTCTCCAATGGTATTCATCGAGCCTGGCGTCAAGATAAATGCGAAATATTATCGGGAAAGTATTCTGGAGGTTGCTTTGAAGTCGCAGGAGGTTGCTTGGCATCGTCTCACTAACTCGAGCGAACCAAAAAAGAATTTCATGATGTCCACACAATGGCTCTCACATTCACCGGATGCGAATCCAATGGATTATTCTCTTTGGGCCAATTTGGAGAACAAGGTCCGAACTAAAAGATTCACCATTGTCCACAACTATGCCAAAATACCTGCAAGTCACATTCGGACAGCTTCCGATTCGTTTCTGGACTGTCTCAAGGTCATAGGCAAGGCAAAAAGTGGTCATATCGAGCAAAAGTAAAATGATTCTTAATTTTTTATTATTTTCACATATGTACATACATATCTTTTTATTTTGAATTGAGTAAAAGTAATTTTTCAAACTAAATTTATGGCCTTTTCAATTGGTTGCACTTCGATTGCCGGGCCGTGTAAAAATTCAGTTGTATTAGTTACTTAACTTTTAGCAATTTTTTAAGATATTTAGTGCTTAGGAATTTCTTTGGGTTTTCAATTATCCACCTCCATCTGTTAATATGACTGCAGTTATGAGCATACAAATCACACATTTTTCTTCAATTGATTAATCTCCTTATTTAGTTTAATTCACTTCAACTATTTCACGGGCGTTTTCGGCATTAAGATGATTAAAATGTGAATTTGTAAGAACCTTAAGAAAAAATCGCCACGTGTTTTGTTCTTTTCTATAAGTTTGCATTCAGTCGTTTTCAATACAACTCTCCTTGGATTTCTTTCTAATCTGCTGACCAGTTGCTAAAATATTTTCATATGCCAATCTTTATGGTAACTACTTGGAGTTATACAAAATTCACAAAAATTTAATAAATTCAAAAATATATTCACAAACATTTTCAGTCTTTTATGACAGAAAGTGCTCTACACCTCAGTGAAAAAAGGTGACAAAAATCGGCGAGAATTTTGAGTCATCTGATATTTGGACTTTGTTATATGAAAATTGGATAGGCCATAAACCTGCATTTCCCAATTTTTCCAAACAGTCTAAATAAAAAGTTGGTGATTACACTTTTTTCCAATTTTTTTATAAGTTTAGTTAATTTTGTACGAAATTTGGAGCTTTGAGTTATATGGCTTTTGAATACGCACTACTTGTATCGGGTGTTTTGTTTAACTGCATGAGAACTATCGAATTCGATAACTATGGCTTAACAGCTGAGAATGACAAACTATGTTGATATTTCTGTTCAGTAAGGTTTGGCAAGTCATCATGAATTGTTAAAGCCAGCACAAGGCTACTATGTGGAAAAGTTTACGTAAGGATCTTGGCTTGCGTGTCTATAAAATACAGCTCGTGCAGGAATTGAAGCCAAATGATTTATAGGAAAAACAGTCAAAATTCTTTTAATCGAATGGCTTATTATATTTAAAAATAAATGCCACGAAAGTATCTCTCAGATTATAATAAAAAAAAGTTAATCCAGTAATACTTCTGTTTGTAGTATCATTTTAAATTCTCCAGCTATTAAAAAAACAAAAAGGAAATAAAAAGGAAAGTAAAATAGTTAAAGGCTCATCCAGATGTTGCACCTCTGGTCAAAATCTATGTGGAAATACTAAATTTGGAAGTACAAGGTGGCGCAAAAGTAACCTTGCGATGTTTTTTGGCTGTAATTAAAAAAAAAAAAAAATTTGATTCTTCTTGTGGATTATTTTTATTTGGTCTTTTAATTTTTTTTACATCAAGTCGAGAATATGATGTCATGTAAATGGCCGCCGCCACAGTTGATTGCCATTTGAGCCCTTTTTATGGCATTTTCCATCACTTTGGCCAAAACTTCCGGCGATAGGTCCTCACATTTTTGACGGATATTGTCTTTAAGAGCTGCAAGAGTCTGAGGCTTGTTGACATAAACCTGCGACTTCAAATGGCCCCACAAAAAGAAGTCTAGAGCGGTCAAATCAGGCGATCTTGCTGGCCAGTGCAAATCGGCACAACGGGAGATTAGGCGCCCGGGAAATGCATCCTTCAGCATATCGGTTGTGGCACGTGCAGTGTGTGCCGTTGCACCGTCCTGTTGGAACCACATGTTTTCCAATCCCAAATCATCAAGTTGCGGCAAAAAGAACTCGTCGATCATTGCTCTGTAGCGCTCACCATTCACAGTAACCGTTTGGCCCGCGACGTCTTCGAAGAAAAAAGGTCCGATGACTCCTCCGGCGAAAACAGCACCCCATACAGTGACTTCGAGTGGGTGTAATGGCTCTTCGTGGGTTACACGCGGATTTTCAGTGCCCCAGAAGTGTAAATTTTGCTTATTTACGTACCCGCTAAGATGGAAATGGGCCTCATCCCTCATGATTATTTTTGTTGAAAAATCATCTTCCTTTTGGTGGTGATTAAGGATGGTTTGAGCGTATGTTACACGTCTGCACCGTCTGGGCTTTGTACGGAAACATCTTCAAATCTTGTACCAAAATTCGCCGTAAAGACCGTCGACTGATACCCATTTGCGTGGCACGTCGTCTGGTCGATATCGACGGCGCTTCCATGACATCCTCGGCTACAGCAGCAATATTCTCTGCAGAACGGCTACTCCGGGGTTTGCCACGCCTGGCAGCATCTCGTTGTGCCAGTCTCTTCGAGGCGAGCGGCGAAACGTCGCAGTGTTTCACCAGTAGGCGTTGAACAGCGAGGAAATCTGCGACGAAATTCACGTTGTGCCAAAGTCACCGACCGATTATTGGTCAAATAAATAGTGAGCAATATTCCGCGTTCTGGAGCAGTGTAGCGTAACGTTGTTTATTAACGTGTATTTCGCATGACATTAGGGCCAATCGCAAAATTTATAGCATTTTCTGATAGGATTACTCGAACGATTCGAGGAGAGCTTCAAGAGTTGAAAAGTTCTTCCGGCATGGTATCCAAGTTTCACCAGGAATATGAGGCTAATAAATGATAACAATTTGAAGAAAAGTCAACGAACTCCTTTTTTTATTTATTTGCATTATGCCTGATGGAAGTGAATATCGTATGGGATTAAATTGCTTTCGTATAACCTTCGCGCAACCAGGAAACTAGGTTTAGAGCTTATATTAATAATTTAATTAATTAATTATTATTTTTAATTAATTATTGCTATTATTATTGTTAAATTAATATTATTATATTAGGTAATTTTTACAAATTTAATA
>JAYXIM010008941.1:0-11846 GCA_037575425.1 Anastrepha fraterculus | reverse complement strand
ACTCATAAAGGAGTGAGAATAGTTAGCTATTCAAAGATAAAATATCAAGTTTAAAATATTTGTATATTTGAATATTTGCTCCTGTAACAGCAGAAAGTAAAAAGGTGGAATTTTTTATGGTGAAAGGAATTAGGCACATTTAAAAAAAAAAAAAAATAATTGGCGCGTACACTTCTGTTAGGTGTTTGGCCGAGCTCCTTCTCCTATTTGTGGTGTGCGTTTTGATGTTGTTCCACAAATGGAGGGACCTAAGCCGACTCCGAACGGCAGATATTTTTATGAGGAGCGTTTTCATGGCAGAAATACACTCGGAGGTTTGCCATTGCCTGCCGAGGGGCGACCGCTGTTAGAAACATTTTTTTATTAATTTAGCTTTCACCGAGATTCGAACCAACGACCTCTCTGTGAATTCCGAATGGTAATCACGCACCAACCCATTCGGCTACGGCGGCCGCCAAGCACTTTTACTGGATCTGATAAATAACAAAACCCAAACCGAAAATAAAAACTCGAGATTAAAAACCTTCAAAAATAAAAAAAAAACGGTATGGATTTTGTATGGATTTCTTTAGTTTTATTTTGTATGGATTTCTTTAGTTTTAGGCACTGTTTTGCTGGTGCGATCCCACTTTTGTGCGTTATATGAATGCAGAAGCTTCAAATAAATTTTAAAGTACAATAGTTGGCATCATTTTTCTAAATACATACAATATGCCTTGCACTAGCCAATTTCGATATCTATTACTCTGCCTAATAACTTAAAATTATCGACCTTGGAATCGTATCCACACATATCCTTCGACATAAAAGGTAGGATTAATTTTATCATATTATTGCTTAAGATTTTTAACTTAATTTTAAACATGAATGCTCTCTTAAAATGAATATCCCAATAAATGAATAACGAAATTAAAAAACAAAAGAGAAAATTTGGAGATTTACATTTTCCCATTTACTTTTTTTGTGACTGGATTTCTTAAGCTTAAAAAGTCTTATAGGTACATCCATCCTAAGTTACGAATTGGAGGAGGAACTCGGCCAAACATTCAACACCCAGACAAAGCCTGTACAATTAGAGCAAATCATTTAAGATTTTGTAATAAATTTCAAACTCCGTGAGTTAGTTACGTACCTCCACCATAGTTGGTTCATCTAGAACGCATATTACTATGAACAAAAAAATTAATAAATTAAAAAAAAAAATAGTAACCGTGCATGCTTTTGCTCAAGCCGCATGCGATTTCTCACTTTGCTTCCATCAGCGTCAACAATGGTTTGATGTTATGCAATAACTGGTTAATACACATTTATTTTATTCCTTTTCAAGCACACATCCAGGTATGAATTATAAATATTCTAGAACATAATGCCGCGAACTAATTCAAATGAGCGGTGATGAGACGAGATAGCCGTCATAGAATTTGTTTTATTTTTACTACATAAACAACAATTATTCACAAAAGAGTTTTGATTTTTATGAAGTATGCCATTTATTTGCTTGTTTTCTCCTTTCAAACTAGTTTCCCAATTGCCGGTAATACCTTATTCGACGATGAGTTTGAGTATAAATTGAATGCCACCAATGCCATTTGGCCAACAAAACAAAAAAAAAAAAAATAATAATAATGATTTTGATCTGCAGTAAGTTGGTTGTCGAGTTGATTTGACTATTTTGACTACTAAAATTTATATACCGGCAGTTGTTATTAACTGCCTTTTTTTGTTCGCCGCTGTCGGGTGTTAAACCTGACAAGTAAGACCATTCAATAATACGTGCCACACTTTTGATTTGAAGATCAGTTGAAGAATAAATTAGCAAATGTGGTTTGATGTTGGCTTTTACTTTCAATTTTATTGATCTTCGGTAATTACACAGTGCAACAAAGTGACAGAAAAATTTTAATACCTGGGCTCTCATAGAATTTGTCTGATAGGTTAAGGCCAATAGGTTAGGTTTAACTGGTTAACGACCGGTTCGGTCCCTACTAATAGACAATAAGAAGACACATATTTTACGAAACATTTTAATAAAATTTATTCTAAATACAAATTTATTTCTTATGGAAGATGGAAGACCTTTTGGAGGAAAAAAAAAACGCAAGAGTACTTTCCGAAATATTTTTTTTCGTAAATCAATGAGATTTTTTAGTCTCTTAAAACTAATACTAGTTTTACCGTACTTCAATGGACTCTAAAATTGCATACCTGCTAGGAAATTTTTATAGAACTTCAGACTAAAAAGTATAAAATTTAGGTGCAAAATTTATTGAATTTTTCCAGATTTTGCAAAAATATGATTTATTTATATATGGTTTTAATAAATAATATTAAAACAAAAACAAAATTATGAAAACACTCTTACTCGGGAAACATTGTAAATATTCAAGAAAAGCAATCAGTCCAGCACTCAGCTATGCTCGCCACTGTATTTTATTTCTCAAATATTAGTTTCTTAGTCATAATCTATAATGTAAAAAGAAAATTTCAAAATTTATTATTTTATTTATTTATTTATTGACGAAGTGTTATTAAGATGGGGTTTTGTGTTTTTGCTTTTCTCTTACATTCGTCGTCAGACGTTTTTCTTTGTAAATGCCAGCTGTACTCCGCTAGAGTTCAGAGAAGAGTTCTTTATAGTTGCCCAGAAAACATTGTTCTATTTGCATTGTGTCTCGTTGGAACATTTTGCCAGGTGCATCATTAACATAGAGATCAGTATTTGCAGATCGTAGATTTTCTGGGAAGAATTTAAAATTAACATGCACGAAATGAAGTTTTACAGTTCCTTAAGAAATTCTCTGTAACAGATTTCAACGAAAATTGCAATATTTCTGCAGTTTTGCTTTTTGAACAAAACCGAATCAATGGATGGTCAAGTTCTATAGCAAAAAGTAAGTAAGTTCTTAAGTAGCATTTCAAAACACAAAAAGAGAATTTCAAATATTTAAAATAGTTTTGAAAAATTTCAGATAAGACTTTTGTCATTATAACTCAATATTTTTGTATAAAATAAGAGCTTTGAATTTAAAGCGGCATAAAATTACAAAAATCACTCAAGCTGGTAGTTGATAAAATGCCTGTTGTTGTTTTTGTTGTTGTAGCAGCATAAACATTCCCCATATATATATACATACGGGGAATGCTGCTGGAGTGACAGTCCGTGGCCAGATATAAATCCGGGTCGTTTCGGTAACGTACAACTGACTATCGTGGAAACGATAAATTGCAAGTCTTCGCATTTGGTATAACCCATCAGAAAAATGTTATGAGATTCTTGTATTTAATTTTTTTTTTTTCAATTTGTTCCACTGTGTTATGAGCAAATGGAAGTGCTTTTTCATATAAACTGGAATTTTTTATTTTTCCATAATCTTAAAATGTGTGAATTTCGGAATTGGTAAAACAAGTTGGCAAAGTGAGGTTTTGGAAACTAAATTCTTCCTATATCTTGACTCTTGCTTGCCTTTATTCACCTGTACAATTTCTGTTTATGTCATCGGCTTGGGCTAGTGCGCAAACGTGTAAAGTTGCGAGATCCATCTGGCCGCGGGTAGATCGGGGGCACTCAAGGAAACTTCTAAGCCGAAGCTCTCAAATTTGTTGAGTATCCTTACCGGATATTGCCCGTTAGGTATCCATGCATTATTGCTTCAAGTTTGCTCATCGAGCAAGAATTCAGACATCTGGTTTGCAGGTTTAAATATCACACACTTGGTGACTTTCATCAGTAGCTTGAAGCGGTTCATTAAAATGTATTTAGCCACTGTGGGTCGCCATTCTCTAATTCAAAGTTCTTCTGCCTTTTTCCACCTGTTTGGTTCCCTGTTTTCCCCCAGTATGGTATCGCAATGGACGAATTTTGATTATTTTATCATAGGTTCTAACTTCAAAAGCCTGTCTACCAGGTCTTGTTTTCGCCCCTGGTGCTACATATTTAGCCTACTTTGTATGTAAGCATTTACCCTAAATGTTGTGGCTTTTACGATTTGCTCTCACGCAGCTACCAAGTTGAGTTAACCTTAAATTTGTAGTAGATTGTTTTTATGCGGAGCTTTTTCCTGGCTGAAATACCTACACTAGCAGGTTTGCATTGCCTTCCAGGAGGTCAAATAGTAATTTTGCTCTATTTAAAAAATTCTCAACTAACCAGAAGGCTGGCAACGATAAAGCCATGCCTAAGTTTGTCCATTATCTGGCTTGTCTCTTATAATAAATACCAAAAATACCAAACATAAATATTTAATTAAATAAAATCGTAAAAAAAATTTTAATGAAGAATTTGAAGTTTTAGACAAAAACTTCTTACTATTAGCATTTATTTGTATTCATGCGATAGGCGCATACGAGTATCAATTTTCAAAATATTTACATAGATTTTATGACTAGTCACTCATTCGCCACAGAAAAAATTTGATACCAAACTGCAGCATAAAACAGCGTTTCACTTTTCATCCATTCACCAGCAGAAATATCGGTTCACTTGCAGATTCTTAAATATTATCCAATGGCCTGCAATTGTCTAAGCAGCTAAGCGGTAATCAAAAGTTGTTGCTGCAACGCTTCGTTGCACATAAAGCATCGTTAGATCAAACCAGATCTGCGCATTCAGTTTCAGTTATAAAGTCATTTTCCATCCTGGTGTGCATTTCGCACATTGTGCGAGTGGTTATTCTATCGCTCCAGGCCAATACAAGTCGACCAACTAGACCAACAGTTACAATTAAGCGGCAAATACAGAAAGTGGCCAGAAAGGGGTGCGGAGGGAAATCAAAATACGCTTAACCAGAATTGGTCGAAGCTGGTGGAGCATTACTCATGTTTGGCGCGACTGTTTTTTTTTAGTTTTTTGCTTAGAAAACCTAAGCATATGTTGCTTGCTGGTCGGCGTTGTTGACGATGGTGATGTTGTTACGACTTTTCGTTACCAGCGTTGTCGCTGTTTTATGCTTATTTTTTTTCTACCTGGTTCTACGTGCACTTGTAGCCATAAATTTAGAGCACCACTTAAATTCGCCACTTGGACGATGTTGCACGATCGCTACGGTGTTGTAGCTATTGTTTTTGCCTCAGCCTCAACCTGAACGATGCATTCACTTGTTTTGCGACTCCAGCAAGTAATTGATATTTGCACGAAAAAATGTGTTTTAATTCTTCGTTTTAACCGCCATTGTTGCGCAGTCACATCGAAAAAGTCCACAATAAAGCAAATAACAGTATCACTTCTCCCGAAAGGCGATCATTTGAACCTCAAACACGTACGAGTAAGAGTTCGCAACGCAGTGGGGCGTATACGTTACATTTTGTATTTATTTATTTTGCCGCTTAACTGCATTTAGTGCAGTTTAAATCAAACTTAAAGAGACACAGTCTAACTCGTATGCCTTGCAATTTATTTATATTCCATTGATCAGTGAAGTTTTGTCGCTACTTTTTGTATTTTTTTCTTTTTTTCGGCAATTGTCGCTCACCAAATCGCCTGTGGGCTGCCTCTGTGTTGGCCTACATTTCATATTAAATGGATCTGACCACTTTTCCGGCAGCTTTGCTAAAATTTAGTGCAACCGCTTTTTATTATTTGTGTGTGCTTGATTCACATCGTTGGCGAATCCATTATTTATGCGCATATAAAATGTTGAACGGTGTTCTGTTACATTCGCCAGTGAACAAAGACCGAGTATTTGAAGCACTTTTTTGTACACATGTTAATATGTATGTCTGATATGTAATCAATAGTTTTTATCAAAATTTTCTTATATGTTAATTGTGTTGATTTATTGCCATGCATTACCATTGTCATTTATTATAAGAATGTAACTACTATACACTGTACAGAAGAATTACATAATCACGATTTGTAAAGAGTAGCAGTAATACTTTCACTTTTGAATTAAAATTTTAATTAAATTAATGCAATCATTTCGAAATATAAATAGTAAAAAAGGCATACATTTACTTTTGAACTTTTTGTCTTCGCTTGGAATTTGAAAGGCTGATTGTATTGGCTTACAAATAGTTAATATTTTTTTTGGCCCAAGAATCAAGCCATCGAATTCTTATGTTGAATCAGCCATTGAAGCCGAAATCCCCCTTAATTTGGTTTTGTTTTATAGATTTTTATAGATTTTTTTAATATCGGAGAATTTATGGGAAGAATTTTTCAGTCGGTTAAAAGAAATCATATACCAAATTAAGAGTAATCATCTTCGGTTTATGCTTAATTTTTCATTAAACTACTGGTTTACAAGATGCCACCTTGCTCAAAAAGTGCGATTAACAACCGACAGGCAACGCACTAAGTCAATTGATTTCGGTTCTGAAAAGATACGCCATCTTGCATGTGACCCAAAATTCATGGAACGCATCATTACTGGGAACGAGATCTGGGTTTATAAGTACGGTACGAATGTAATTCAAGTATCAGGCGAGTGAGTGAAGAGCTCCGAATGAAAAATTTACATCGCTTTTAGTTGAAAAACAAAGCGATGCTCACGTTTTTTATGGGTTACAATAGTGTAGTACACCGCAAAGTTTTGCCAGAAGTTCAGATATTTATAAGGACAATTATTTGGGCGTTACGAGATGTTTACATAAAGCAGTGTGCCAAAAACAAAAAAGAAATATGTGGAAAGCAACAGTTGGACACACCATCACACAGTGTCATCAATATTCGTGAATTTTTGAGCAACAATGAAACGGATACCATCCAATAGCCAGCTGTCATCAAATTCATCTGATATGGCTCCTGCGATTTTTTTCTGTTTAATCGACTCAAAACTACGGGGGGAAAGCGTTTCAACAGTCGAAAGGAAGTAATAGAATATGAAAGATGGCTCTGATGGCTATACCGAAAATAGAATTCCGGAAATGTTTCGGGAGCTGAATCAAACGCTGGCATATGCTAAGTTCGTTGCATTTGATATGGAGTAGTTCGAAGGCGATAATATCACATTTGAATAATAAATCTGTATTTCGAATTTTCGAATAATTTGATATTTGAAAAAGTTATTTTTGCAAAAATGTTAACATTCTCAATTTATAATTCATGAAATACTGTTTTCTACTAATTTCTTAAGTCTAATATCTCGGCACCAGAAGGCATTCACCAAACTTAAGTAACGTTTAACTAGCGACCAACACAGAAGAGATTTTTGTGATATCATTATTTTAGGGCAATAAACTTTAATTATAAAATTGCATATAAATGACATTTTTACAGAATTTGTTCATGAATTGAAGGAATGCAAAACAGATCTGCAAGAATACAGATATCAAACTTGAAAGACGAGTTAATAATAGCACTTGAAAATTCCAAATTCAAATGAAAGGTGTCTATTTATTAACGGCAATAAATTAAGTCTTAAAGCTGCTCAAAGTTGTATGCTACAAGGAAATGGAGAACCAGAAAGAAACATAGAGCAAGAAAAAATTTTGAATTGCGTAAGAAATTACGATGGAGATTTGAAGGTAAAGGGCGGTTAAATTTCAAGGGCCGATGTTGAATGTGAACCACACCTAAACTTCAAGCTTTGTTCTGAATTCAATTGACACTTTTCAATCTCAGACTAATTCAATTTGAACTATGAAAGATACACAAACGAGCAACGCGTTAAAGTTATTCAGGCTGGTTATGAAAGCGGGCGTTCAAATCCAACCCAAAATCATCTTCACTGATGAGGCACATTTTCACCTCAGTGGATTCGTCAATGAGCAGAATTGCTGCATTTGGGCGAATGATAATCCAAGAGTGATTGCCGAAAAACTAATGCACCCACAAAGAGTGACTGTTTGGTGCGGTTTATGGGCCGGCGGCATCACTGGGCCGTATTTTTTCCAAAATGAGGCCGGTCAGGCAGTTACTGTGAATAGTGTTCGCTATCGTGAAATGATAACGAACTTTTTATGGCCCAAATTGGAAGATATGGATGTGGACGATGTGTGGTTTCAACAGGACGGTGCCACTTGTCACACAGCTAACGAAACAAAGGCTCTTTTGCACGAAAAATTTGATGGCCGAATAATCTCACGTCGCGGCGATGTCAATTGGCCGCCAAGATCATGTGATTTGACACCGTTGGACTTCTTCCTTTGGGGTTATTGTAAAGAAAAGGTGTACGTCGATAAGCCAGCAACAATTCAAGAGCTAAGGGATGAGATAATTCGGCACATTAACGGTATAGAATCTCAATTATGCCTCAGCGTCATCGAAAATTTGGACCATCGGATGGAGGTGTGCCGCCGAGGCCGCGGCGGCCATTTGGCCGATATTTTGTTCCATAAGTAATTGAGCCATACCAAGGGAAATGACAATAATTTCCTAAAAAAAAAGTATTTTATTCAAAATCAACACCGGCCCTTGAAACTTAGCGACTCTTTGTATGTCGCTTTTTCTTTTCTTTCAAAAAATTCAAGCACACACTATGTAAGGAAGGAAACATGAGTCACCGAAAAAAAAATTCACAAAATCACAAATATTTTACTGTTAACTGAAGCTTGCACTCTGTTGTGCTAAAATTGAATGATCTATAAAACTGCACACTCAGACAAATTCTAAAAATTCTATTTTGATGAAATATTTCTTTAAATTTTGCACAAAGTGTGTTACTTTGCATGATATAGTTTTTGTTGTAGTATGAACTATATTTAAAAAAAAATGTGATGTGCTTATAATTTGCAACGGGGTGTACACGAGAAGAAATGGTATTGGTACGAAGTAATCGCTGTTAAGGAAGTATAATATATTTTATATTTTGCTAGTTGGCCGTATTCACAATTAATTCAGCGAGGAAAGACCGCTGAAATTTTCACATTACATTATTTTTCTTTTTACAAAAAAATTGTCAAAATGTTTTTTGTTGAAAATTTTCAATTTTGGTATTTGTAATTTTTATTTAATTTACATTCCCGGTGAACAAAAACAAAAATCTAAATAAGGCTTACTTTTTTCCCCCGCTACAATATGCTGAGCCCTTAAAAGGGATGTAAGCATTGCCCACAGTAACAGACTAAGTTTGTAAGTCGGCGCCGCTTTGTTGATTTCAGTTTTTTTTTTATATTGTGAATATGGAATAACAAACAATAGAAGGTGCTTTCTACTAAAAGCGGTTGAACCCAGCATATAACGCCGAATGCATTTATGTCCTGAAAGACACCTCATCAAAGGTGTCAGTAGTCCGTATTACAATACAGGTCCTTCCATTTTGCAGCGGTTAATCGAGCCACACACCGCAAATGCGAGCAGAAGCTTTATTATTTATTGACGTATATAAAAATAAAAAATATATATACGTGTTTGTATGTTTTCATGGGTTCATATCTATGTATGTATGCATGTAGCAGTGCTCAGCTTAAATATCCTAACTTGTCAATATCTTATTACAAAGAATAATATTACAGTTAAATTTTCTTAAAATTAACTTTTTTTTGCATTCACTCAATTAAATCTGGTTTGGATCTAAAATTTCAGTTAAATTAATTATGGCGGCTTTTCGCTTTCTTGTGGTCGAATGCTCGACTTAACAATTCACAATTGTTTGCACTCTCATTACGTTGTCTTCTGCATGGTTGGAGGCATGTACGCCTCTTCTTACAAGCACACACACACATAACCATACATACACACATGCATATAGTAAATCCAGTATAACTCATATGAGAGATTGTAAGTGTGGTTTCTGCACTACCCTCCGGCTGCAGTTAGCCATGTCGCCGTTAGTGATCGGTTAAATGTTTTTGATTCTTTTTTCATTAGTCGGTTATTTGTGCCGATTGCCTCGAATGCGACGACGATTACACAATTGTCATTGCGTGCTCAGTTCGGCAGCGTCACTTTTACCGCCTGCTGCTAGGCTGCTTAGCTACCTACAGCTGATTGTTTGTCGGTTGGTTGGTCGCTCGGCTGGTTAGTCAGCCGTTAGTCGCGGATACATTAACCATATACGCATTCGTCTAGCTTTTGGTACGGTGATCGCATTTACCTACTTACTTTTCCTTCCCGCTCGCAAGCAATCTGCTGCGGGTCGGCGATTGTAGTTGGTGGTGGTCGTGGTTGGTTTGAGTGGTTGTTGCGATGATTTACTTTTTATTGTGGCAGCAGCATTAAGTTGCCATTAAAAGGTTTAAGTTATATTTGATAGGTTTAATAGAGCTGTAAGTGGTTAAGATGGAGTGTGATTTGTTCCAAATTTAATTATTTTGGTGGAAGGATTTTTCAATAATATTTTTTATTACTTATGTGTATGATATGCAAAAGTTAAATAAGTAAAACGCTAAGCTATTTGAATCGCTTTTACATTGAAAAGAAATATATATATATATCCTTAAAAGTTTTGTAAAGGTTGGATTATTTCACAGGTTCCATTAAAGCTAGATTTTGCCATTTTAAAAATTGAAATAGTCCCGTGTTTGTTTAGTTTTGGACAGCCCATAATATTTGTAAGATTTAGAGTTATTGTCCCAACGGTTTGAAATCAAAGAATTGAATTGATTTGTGGTTTTTTGTTCGCTTTTTATCGGTTTGCAACCAAAAAGTCGCAAACCTTTGAAAAATTAATTTTATATTGGTTAGAGTGCTCCTGTCCATGGAAATCCTTAGTAAAAGGTGAAATATGCATTCGATAACTGGGGAGGAGCCAGGGATTTTGTATTTAGAAATTTCACATATCCACTTGCATTATCTTTAAGCTTAGACCCCTTTAGAAATTTTTAAAAGTATGTTTGTTTTTGCTTCAAAATGATGCTTTTAATGCTTTGAAATAGGAATACACTTAAGATGAAGGTGAAAAAGATGTATACCTATTTTTAATTTTAACGCAACTCCTTCGAGCTTTTTTTCCCCCGAAACTATATTTTCCAAATCGGCCAGACTCATAACCCGAACAAATCTTGAGAAATTTACTTAAAACTTCAACTGTATATTTGCAAAATCTCCTCATAATAAACCAAGTACCGTTCATTGGCGGTATAAAACTCTGGGCTAAGGCATGCCACCTTACAAGAACTGGGAAACAGAGATCTGGTAGATAAACTACTTCAAGCTAAAACAGAATACTCGAGGTCAATGAACAACAAATTTTTGAGACAAAAATATCGGTATATCACACTTAAAGATCCGACTGTAATTGCCGAAGATGTGATGAAAAATGAAAAAGGTGACCAAATCAATTAATTTTTTCGAAATTTTCTTGCAAAAATACTTTAATGTCAAGGATGTATGACTGTTTTAAGGGTATGGTCTACTGTAGTTCCCTCCACTGGTAGCTCGACCAAACACCCAACAAAGGACGTATGAGCCAATTAATTTCTGCATTTCTTGGCCGCACATTTTTTCAATATATTTTATTTTGTATTTGGCTTCTGTAATCAGTTTCCTTTCAAAATATGGGGGATTAGCCCAGGTGTTCTAGTCCAGGTGGGGTTGCCGTCTACAATTGGACGCTGCAACTGTCAGGCATATACGAGTAGACATACTGTGAGCCTCTTGATGCAAGACGGACACCCACCAGACAGATTCCAGCCGAAACTAATCTGTGGTTAGATTCTAGTAGGTGGTTCTTTTTTAGCTTCAGAGCCCACTATCGACTTTACAGGCTTACGAAGCCCACCAGTAGCTACGCTGCCGGCAGCATCGCTCTCAGAATCATTGAACTTACTAAGCCTACTCATCGCGGCAATATAAAAATACCTCTAGGATGGATGTATTATATATTTTTTTATAAACAATTTCAAAATCTTTTATAGGAAAGCGTCAATTCTGTGAAATAAAAATACTTTTTTGAAGAATAAATCAAAACCTTTCAAGCCGCCATTTTTAACTAACAGAGTTTGGTTAAAATTTTAATGATGACTTT
>JAYXIM010008939.1:0-11897 GCA_037575425.1 Anastrepha fraterculus | reverse complement strand
AAAATTCGAGCTGTTGGGACAAGTTGTGATGTGAAGAACAAAATCCGTACACATCGCTCAAGAATAGACGGAAATATTGCTGTTGTAGCCGAAAGTGTTGTAGAAAACCCAGGTTTGTCCATTCCTCGTAATTCTGTGAAATTAGGCATTCCACAAACGTCATTACACCGTATCTTATATAAAGATTTGAGTCTTAGGGCTTATAAAGTCCAGTTAACACAAGAACTCAAGCCGGCCGTTGATCAACAACGTCGTGTTTTTGCTGATTGGGTGGTGCATGAAAATGATCCGGAATTCCATCGAAAATTCATCTTGAGTGATGAGGCCGATTTCCACCTCGGTGGCTTCGTCAACAAGCAAAATTGTGGGATCTGGGGCTCAGAAAATCTAAGAGTTATTGTTGAAAAGCCTCTCTATCCTCAACGTGTGACTGTTTGGTGCGGTTTATGGTCCGGCGGAGTCATTGGAGCTTACTTCTTCGAAAATGAAGCTGGAGCAACTGTTGCGGTGAATGGATTGCGCTATGGAGAGATGATTAACAATTTTTTATGACCAGAGCTGGATGGTATTGATCTGAACAACGTTTATTTTCAACAAGACGGCGCTACGTGCCACACAAGCAACGAAACCTTTGATCTTTTATGGGAATAACTCCTCTTATTGGATTAGATTCTTATAGGCTAAGTAGACATATTTTATGGTTAATAGGCAATAATGTGAAAATTTTGGAGGCATTATTGTAGAAAAAAGTTATGCATATGCCGCCGTCAATTTCAAAACTCAAATTTATTCGCAATTAAAAATCACATTCCCCCCAACTTTTTTTTTTTGTCTCTAATAATGCGTTTTTGCGCAATTGAGGAAAATTGAGGAACATTTTTACATGGTTCGTGCAGAGAAATGAGGGGAAATGAAATAGCACAGAAATTACAGCGAAGAAAGAGAATATGAAATGACTTGCACGCATTTGAAAACTATCAAAATTTTGCCTTGAAAGCAGCACAAATACATGAAAATTTACAGGCATACAAAGGTAGCATCGGTAACATTTTGTTTGTGGTTTTCTTGCTGTTGATGTGTGAGTTGGGCATTAATTTTGCTTCAACAAAAATCAATTACAAATGGTGAATGTGGACTTTTTGCTAGCACCAGATGCGTAAGCGCTCTTCACATTACCAAAATGAGGCTAACATAGCTCCTATGCCGCGTGGCTGTATTCCGCGACCCAGGCGCTGTGTTTTTGCCGTAGAGCCCACAAAAGTATGTTACATTTTCAATGCAAATCTATGCAAGTCGCAGCTGGCTGAAAAGCAGAAATGTAAATGGAATGTACGACAGACATGCATATGTATGTATACGTTTATACATATCCATATACATATATATGCATGCGTATGTATGTACAGATATAAAGGAATATACCATTTGTTACTTGTCAAGCATAGCTGGCATTTGATGTTCACATGTAGTTGTAGCCACTTTCGCATATGGAATTAGGTGTAATGTACAAGCAAAGGTATGTATGAATGTATGTATGTATGTATAATTTTATGCGTCTCTGCACTGCCACATACCTTTGCTGCTGCGGAAATTTATCAAACAATTCTGCTTGCCAGCGAGGAAATTAATGCCAATGACAGATTGGTTGCTACAAATGTCGATATACATACATACGTGTATATTTGTATGCACATATGAATGTGTATGTGCTTATACATGTGTGTATATGTGTGTGGATATCTTCTACTCTTGACAAGGCGCATATAAAACTCGACACATGCAGCAACCACTTACGAATTTATAAAAACAAATGTACTCGTATGTACGGGTATTGTAACTGTATAAAACTATGTATATGTGGCAAGCTCTCTATTTATGCAGGTTTTGCAAATGTATGTATGTTTACCCGTACGTGTGGTTGCACTTACCTACATATGCACATACACTTTGTTTGTTTGAATTTGCATATGCAAAATGGTTGATATTCAAATGCCTTTGGCTGGCTTCATTGCTCTAAACCATAAATGGTCACGCATATACCATATACTATTACATTGCCACTTGAAATTAGTGCCATACCAGATACACAGGTATGTGTGTGCATATATTTATAATAAATATTGGCATTCTCTGTATGATATGCGATGATTTAATTGAAATATTTATGCAAACAGTCTTGAAGTGAAAATTTATATTCCAACATAAACATTTAAGCAAAAGCACTTATATAATAGGTGTTTATGTATGAGTTAGCCAACACCATTTAAGTTTTGAAGTAAGACAAATTCAAGCAGGCTAATCTAGGTATAAACGAGACATTGAATAAGGATGGCACAGGGCTTATTGACAAGTTTTCACAATTTATTTATTTTTTATTTAGTTTTAGTAATTTTTTTTTATGCAAAGATAGTTAATTATCCTACAAAAACCGCATAAAACTAACTTTCAAATCCTGCGCAAATTAAAAAACATTCATCAAATTTTCATCTAAATTTCACACACTTTTTGATCAGAATCTTTAACAAAAATTTCGAGCTTGCTGTTTCAAAGCCCATAGATTTTTAGTGTAAGTTAGTAAGTTGCAATGTCCTTTATTTAAAGAATACAATTATACAATTCGTACTTGTAAGTAACGGGTGATTTTTTAACTATTATCTTTTTAAACAGTTGGTTTAAACAGCTGACGCACGTTTCGTGTTTTGTTTCACTGTCAAACATCTTCAGTTTGGTCTATAATTTAACCATGAATCGTCTTCTAAACGAACAACGCTTGCAAATCATTGAATTTTATTATAAACTAGCGAAAACCCGCCCGTTCCGCTGGTCGTTTTTAAAAAAATCTAGATTAATTAATTAAAGGAAGCCGAAAAATACTGTGTATTTTTTATAAAAATTTTCGCGCATGAATAGTAATGAAAGAAGTTCTAAATAGTAGTAGCAATTAACCTTCATGTGCCCGGGATATAAAACTTACGTACCCGGTCGGCTTACTACATTTGTAGTAACTACGTAATTGCATGCAAAACCAATGTAATGTTAAGAAAAAAAAGACTTGTATGGTGTTTTTTTTTACTTGTACGTGTGTAATAACCTTTTTATTTAAAAATATTGAATTCAGGTAATAATTTTAATACAAAAAATGTTTTAATTTTCAGGAGTTGAACAACATTTTCCCAAAATATATGTTTCGGCATGTGCATTACACACTGCTTTTTTGCACCAACTACAGATTTTTCGTGTGTTGTTACGACTTCCTATTTCACAGTATTGATAAGGTACAGGATATTTTGGTTGTTTATCGTTGGAAATATCAGGTAAAATAGATGAATCAACATTAGATGTAGCAGAAAGGGATCGATCCAGTGCCATTTCGATAGCTTTACATGTTTGATGGAATCCCAGCACCTGGGGAACTTGAGAGTGCTGTTCAATTGCTTGCATAAAAATTTGCTTAGACAAGCTCCGCAAGAGCTTTCGTCGCGCGTCTGTGCGACGGTTATACGGATTGTTTTCCGAGTAAATGATGAATGATGCAAGTGCACTTATGTCCAGCATGTTATAAAACATGGCCAAGGGCCTACGCAATGTTTTGCGTTTCGTTGAATATGCAGAAAGCATATTTGTTTGCATTGTAATCAAGGATGTATTGCGGCTTGTTTTTCTTTTCAGCTGTGCTGGCAAGTATTATAACTGATCTGCCTCTTTTTGGAACACAAGATACCAAAGAAAACTTTCCATCGAGAAACCCGAAAATGGAAGATTCTTCAGCACGATTGCGGTCAGCCTTCATTTCATATGGTACAAACGTTTTATTTTGACAAACAGTACCAAGAATAGCAAGACCTTTGGACATTAAATACTTGCCTAAGTTTAGCGATGTAAAAAAATTGTCACAAATAATAGTCCTTCCGGTGTTCTCCCAATGGCATACCAACCTTTGCACAACACCTTCACCTACGTTATTTGCTCGACCAACATTTGAGTTTTTCCCAGTATATATTTCACTTTTGAGTGGATAGAACGACTTAGCATCGCATGCAAACCAAACCTTTATCCCATACTTGGCAGGCTTAGAGGGTATGTACTGAGTAAACCTAGTTCGACCGCGATTAGCAAATAATTGTTCATCTACAGTAATTTCTCCAGATGGTTGGTAATATTTGCGTTCATTTGTGTCCACAATTCAGATATTGGAGCAGCCTTATCGGCTTCTAGCCTAACTGCTCTTGTACGCTCGCTGTCAAATCTAATGAATCGAACAATTTCTTTGAAGCGTGACTTAGGCATTACTGCTCGATAAAAGCAAATGCATTCTTGGCTCCATAGCACATCCACACCTTCGTCATTTAATTTATTTACACCTGCTAGTAACACAAGACCTATAAATGCTCTTAGTTCAATTGAGGTTAATTTCTCCCAGATTCTTTTATCTTCAGTGCAGTTTTTCTCGTTTCAAGTCTCATAGGCTTTTCGTGCTTTTTCATTCGTATCTACTAGGATTTGTTGAAGCATTGATGGAGTGAATATCAACTCAAAGACGTCAGACTCAATTATACCCTAGGTAGCCCGAGTTGGACCCACAACAGTGCTCCGAAATACATTATGGCTACTTACGCGAACAGCTTGGCTAGGAAAGTTCTTAAGCTATGCAGTTTGATCTTTAGCGATCAACGCATCATGTCATTGGGTAATGGGCGGTTCGCCTGAATCAAAATCATCCTCGAAATCTGCTTCGAATATTGCACCCTCTTCTTGCTCATCATTGCGAATGTCGTCCTCTTCAATAATTAATTCACTTTCAGCGTCGGATTCTTCTGTATTGATACCAATCAAACCACCAGCGCCAATATCGTTCGGGTTGGAACTCTCATCATTGCCGGCATTGCTATCATCCTCCAAGTCGAAATGCTCTTCCTCCTCATCAAGTTCGCGCAATATGTTTTGCACATGATCCTGAAGTTCTTCGTACCTTATTCGGTAACTAAGCGAAGCGACAGTTATAAAAAATCGTGTTGCGACAAGCTGAAGTCAACTATAAAATCCTATTTTGCATACATTTTATATGGTTACTACAAATGTAGTAAGCCGGCCGCAATATGATGTTTTTTTCAAGTAGGGTCTAGAGGTCAGGCAAATAATAGTTCGAGTGTTATTATACTCTTAATTGACTTTGATTTGATAATCAGGAAGCTACTAAAAAATTCGGGCATTGTTGTTTCGGAAAATTTTTTTTTATCTCACTTTTTTTCACAATTTACTACAAATGTAGTAAGCCGGGCACATGAAGGTTAAAAAACGTTTGATGTGATTTACTTTATTACTTTTTTTATTGTAATGCTCTTTGGTATACAATATTCTTCGTTTTTCCATGCGTGGTTGAATAAATGAACAATACCGATGGCTTACCAACTCTTGAGCATGAAACATAAAGTTGGCCATGAAAAAGCATGGGTATTCTAAATCAATACCACAAATTGATAAAGTTTGGCCTTGTGACTTATTAATAGTAATCGCGATTGCAAGGCGAACAGGAAATTGAATACGTTTGAATTCAAATGGCATATCCGATGGTATCATTGGTATTCGCGGTCTTAAAACGTCTTCACCAGAGTATTTTCCATTCAAAATTGTTGCTTCAATGACGTTATTCATCAATCTCTTAACTGTTAATTGAGTGCCATTACATAGTCGTGCTTGATTTATGTTTCTCAACATAATAATCGGTGCTCCAATTTTCAAGTTTAGCATGTGTGGCGGTAATCCAGGTAAATCAAGGGAGTTCAAAAATTCAGTGGGATAATTTACAATATCATCTTGATTTGTAACAGTGTCAGCGGATCGATATGTTTGTTCTGGACTTGGTATGTTAGCCAAAATAGCCGCATTCATTTCATTCACATCTTTATTTTTGCCAGCCATGATGGCTCGTTCACTAAGCCAATCATGATTTTTGTAATTTTGAGGCAAATTTCGGAAAATACTTTGAATTAACTGTTCTTTCGTTTGACTTATTTGACAAAAGTTTGGTTGTAAAGTTATTAAGCCAGTTAAATTATCGACAGGAACTTTGCCATTTCCAATATCCAATAATTGCTGTGAAAATTCAGCAGCTGATGGATCATTTTGCATTAGAACACGTACATTTGTAGTTAGTTTTAGTGTTTGAACATATATATGATGATTTGAAACATGCAGCCAATTCAACTGCTACAGTTGCTCGAGGAATAACAGGCAGCGTTTGTCTAAAATCACCTGCCAGCAGCTCTAAGGCACGACCAAACATTCCATTTTTACTACGTAAATCTCGTAATGTCCTATCAAGCGCTTCCAGTGACTTTTTACGTGCCATCGTGCACTCATGTCATACAATTACGAGTGCGAAAAAGCGGAGAAGGAGAAGAGAATTGTTCTACTCCCACCCGCTTTAACCCAGTTATGTGTTCAAGTGCAAACGACTTTTTTGCGTGAAGTCTGATATAAAATAAGTTCTATTTACTCTTCTTAAATTTATATAAACTTTTCCAGGCGAAGTAGAAAAACTGACATCGCACCCTAAATACAAAAGGGGCACAACTCAAAACTTTCCACACTCGAGCTTGACTTGTTTACAGTAGCACAGAAAACAAACTATGGGACATATCACGCTGAAATTTGCCATGTAAGCTTATAACAGTCCTACCAAAAAACAAAAAATGTATTTTTGCCATATGTCATCCGCGGACCGTTTTATTGATAACGTCTCGCTCATATTTGAGCACAAGGTACATTTTGAGTTGTGACCCTTTTGTATTTAGGGTGCGATATATTTGCTTCAACCGTATATTTGTGAGTACACAGGTAATACGTAAATATATGAATGATATAGGTAATATCTCATATTAGCATAACCTTTCTGCAAAAAATTAAGGAAACGATCACCAATCACGCCGGCAATGATACAATGAATTTTTCACTATAACTGACTTCAGATTAACGTTTATAGTAGGATTTTTCGTTCGACCTAAATTGGGGGACATCCGAATTCGTTTTAGAGGTATGGTTCCTTCGGCAAAGTTTCTTATTTTGATCCCTAGAATATGATATTCACAGAGCAATGGGTGATTTTTTTGCCTCCCTACAAAAGACACTAAAAGTTCGACCCAAATAGGGGGACATCAGAATTCGTTTTAGAGGTGTGGTTCCTTCGGCAAAGTTTCTTATTTTGATCCCTAGAATATGATTTTCACAGAGCAATGGGCGATTTTTTTGCCTCCCTACAAAAGGCACTAAAAGTTCGACCCAAATAGGGGGACATCAGAATTCGTTTTAGAGGTATGGTTCCTTCGGCAAAGTTTCTTATTTTGATCAATAGAATATGATTTTCACAGAGCAATGGGCGATTTTTTTTGTCTCCCCACAAATCGACCCGGCCTAGTGATCACGGACCCAGCCATTCGGCTATGCCGGCCGCATATATCATAGACTAAATAAATAAATAAATAAATAAATGTAAGAATTAAATTATATAATATTTGATCTACTTTTTCCTCTTCTACAAGTAGATTGGCCGTAAGAAATATTTAAGAATCGTGTAATTGAGACCAATTTACAATTCACAGTAGAAATAAAGAGAAGAAAATATCGACAAATGTATACTTAACCTCTTCTTACGCTGTATGACAAATTAGTGCATAAATTAAAAATTATAAAAATTATAGATTCAAATTATTCTCCCCCCACCCTGAATCCGATAACGTGCCAAACAATATTATTTCAATTTATAATTTTCCACTTATTTTCAAGCACGCACTACAAGCTTTTCGAGCGCTTTTGCGGCCACTTCAGGCATTTCTAGCACATTTCAGCCACACTGACTTCTAGCAAAGGAATGCCAAGAACTTTGTAAATATTTTCATTTTATTTCATGCTATTTAATATTTTTCTTCTTCCAGACCACTGCATTGTCAGCTTAAAGTGCGTTCGTGGGAAATGTTAAGTCGCTGCCAGCGTTAGCGAACACGCCTCGCGTTTTAGGTTGACATGAATCCCAAAGCGAGTAGACACATGAGACATTGCTTGTGCTTTTCTAGTACTCGTGTTGCTTCCACAGTTGCTGTTATAGGACACGTGCTACAGCTTGTAACATTCAAATGGTTGCAGTGTAGTGGAATGAACATGAAGCTAGAATCCTTTTAGAAATATTTAAGCGAATGCCTCGCAAATACTCTTATTGTCTAAAAATAACACCAAAAAGCACCTTACATCAAGTTCACTGCGAGGCTAATACGCTGATGTGGATGAGAAGTGATGGGAACAGAATGTACGAACTCGTGTTATATAATATGTAGACTTGGGCAAGCAAATGCAAGTGAGTACTTATTTATTTACATTTATACACGTGTGTAGGCGTATGTGTGTGTGTGCGTGTATATAATTAATACTGCATTAGTAGCCGGCGTTGTTGTTTTAAGGTTTGTTATTATTTTGTTAATCCTTAAGTAGCACCTTAGATACATAAAAATGGTATTATGTATACAGGGTGCCCCAAAAGCAAGTTTTGATTTCTTGATAACACACTCGAATTTTTTTCTATGACCAAACTAGTGAGTGCATCAATTGTAAATCTGTCGAACACTTGCAAGGCATATCGAAAACAAACTATCTGGTTCCCAAGATAGATCTGAACAAAGACTATTAAATAAGAATATCCAACAAAAAGGATTGGCGGACGAGAGTCATATCAGGTGATAGTGGATTTATACTGACGGCTCAAAGATGGTCAATGGTACTGGATCAGGAGTTTACTCGGCACAATTACCTTTAATCTGCTTATTTAGACTCCCGGACTGGTGCAGCGTCTTCAAGCTGAGATCTACGTTATAGACAAAACAACAAAGACGATAAAACTAATGGACTTACCTCCGGCAAACCTTCCCATTTTTGTTAATAGTCAAGCAGCGATCAAGGCACTGGCCTCAGCGCACATCAATTCAAGTTGTGTTAAATAACGCAGCAGGTCGCTCTCGCTTATCCAACAGCACAACACCACACTTTGTTGATTCTCCGGCCCCACTCGATTGGAGGGAAATTAAAGAGCGAATGGGTATGCAAGGAAAGGCTCTGAACTGGACCTTCAGCGAGTGGTAGAGGACATTAGTATTCCCCTAAATGACCTATACTCTGCGAATGATTTGAGCGCAATCGCGAAAACCAATTGAAGAAAATCTCTGACTACCAACTGTAGAGTCTCCAAAGAAATCTGGCCAAAACTTAGTCTTAAAAGATCAACCACCAGCGTCTTCACAGGTGCTACAACGGGTCACTACACCATTGGCACACTAGCCAGTAGAATGGGTGTACTTCCAATGACTTCTGCAAGAGCTGTGCAGATGAAGAAGAAATGGAGTCGGTACTACACCTCCTCTATGGATGTACTGCACTTCAAAGAAGCCCTGCCAAATATCTGGGCAAATATTTCTTTGAAGACCTGCGAAATTTGCAAAGTTTTTCACTGGGAGTTACCTTCTTAGAAAGATCAAATGGTTTAAGTGAGTCAGGGGGGTCACCGAGTGTCTTGTCTTAGACAAGCAACTTGGCTAACCAAACCTAACCCTAAATAGTGAAACATCTCTTTTTCATTATCTTTGCTTTTATTTTGCTTTTGCTTGTAGCCCCACTTTGAAAATTCGTCATGAGAAAAACGCTTTTTTTGGAAAATTTGGTATAAAATGGTTACAGCAGTTTGATATTATTTAATCTCCTTGTTAAAGTTTTAGTCTGAGAGGTAAATTTATATCGTATCATCCAAATTCTGATTTCTCTTACATTTCGAAGATCCTGATCCTTGCAATCTCACTCATCGCTAACATTTTTCGTATCGCCTGTTCGCTCTCCGCTTATTTGTAGTTTTCATCACTCTCACTGTGCCCATAATCATTGCTAAACGCACAGCTTTTAGTACGACTGCATTGTCATACTTCAAATTTGCATTATTTATCTTCCACCTATCATCGAGAAAGGAGTAGCGCTGCAGAAAAATATTATAAAAGGGATTATCGTAGGAAGTTTGCGAGAAATCTCGATTTGCATCGCCACAGATATGTATCAGCTTAAATAAAAAACATTAATTTAACGATAGCTATCTAATTATTTTTTTAATACTTTGAGCCCATTTGATTAGCTACTATCCACTACCCTTCTTTTCATTTTCCTCCACAAGTTCCCGGAAAATGACATTCAAACTAATTTGAACTATTTTTTTTAGTGATTCTGAAAATATAACTAGAGCTTTCTAGGTAAGATAAAAAAGTTACTTAATACACCGTGCGATGTTATACGGATGTGATACTATAGATTTTTTATAGTCATTCTGCATACTCAGTTGATCGTTTTCTCTTCAACTTATTCTTTGAGAAGTCTTTAAACTTTCAAAAAGCTAAATATTCAATAAATAGTTTCGGATATGTATATGATTATCGCATGTTAGGAGATTTTCGTTTGGGTGCTTGCAAGAGATCAGCCTCGAGTCAAGTACGCCAGAGAAACATAGATTCAAAAGACACCTTTTCAAGTTGTGGTTCAAGTAAAGTCGCATTCGAGAGCACGAAAGGAGTTGCCTATATGCCGAATTTGGTATTCCCTATCTAAGCGGCTGTGCAAAATGACGCTGTGCAACACCAGCATCGCCGTCAGAATTGTGAAAACCCACTGAGAGCCATATGATACCAAACGAACTTTTAGACAGAGTGACTTGCTGTTGGGTGACTTCTTTCAACTGAGGCTGGAAAAGATTGTGCGAGTAACAGAACTTAACCGATCCGGCAGAATTTATTATAAGAGCATATGAGAGATGATATTGACATCATCGGCTTTAACAACCTTCTGCTTTTTCCAAACTGGATAAAGAGGCAAAGCGAATGGGTCTGGTGGAAAACGAGGATAAGATAAAGTGACCTCCTGACATTAAACAAACAGTCGGCTTTCGCGTAATGGCACCCACGTCACTGTTGACACTTATGATTTTAAATCTTTAAGAGACTTCGTTTATTTAGGAACACCGATAATAATGTCAGCCTTGTAAGTCAATAGAAAACCGCTCTTGGCAACTAGTGGTACTTTAAACTATAATAAATAGGCAATTGAGTAGTAGAGTTCTCTCTCTCGACGCACGAAATTAACACACTACGAGTCTCTCACCATGCATGTCTTAGCATATGGGCCGAAGCTTCGATGATGACAATATCCGATGTTGCGTTCCTTGGAGCGTTTAAGAGAAAGATTCAGCGGAAGCGAAAGCCTCCTCTATGTTGGAAAGATCAAGTGAAGAAGGACTTGGCCTCACCCGGATCCTTCTACTGCCACCGATTAGCACGAGAATAAAACGACTGGCTCGCTTTGTTAAATTCGGCCAAAACCGATCAAGCGGTGATCGCGTCGATCAAAAAAAAGTTCAAGTAAAATCTCAGATTTTTTTGAAGTGAAAACTTCCTTAGAATCGTTAGGAGTGATTTCAGACTTGATGAAACGAAAAAGCGACACTAAAAAGAGACATACATATAGATCTTATAGTATATAGCCTGCGAGAGAATGAGATAGAACACAGTTATACAGGAAGGTTTTGTTATTGTTTTACGGAAGGTTTCACTTCTATCGCGTCTAACCGTTAGACTGGTATTTTTTTTTGTTATAAAAATCTAAGTTTTTGTAATTAAAAAAATATGTGTGGTATGAAAAAAATATTTATCTGTATCATGTTTTCCATTTAATTGAGCCAAACTAAGGAAAAATATAACAAAAAATGGCATATGGGAAATTAAAAATTTATTTTTGTTGCTGTTCATCAGTGCAATTTTTAGCCACCCTTACGATGTGACCTGTTTATTGAGTTTGACTCGAAAAAATTCAGATACGGTGCCTTT
>JAYXIM010008938.1:0-11994 GCA_037575425.1 Anastrepha fraterculus | reverse complement strand
GGCACTAGAATTGTTTAGTCTTTGGCTTCAAATTACTCTGACATGGGCTCGCGGTCATAGGAATGTAGAGGGTTATGAGACAGCGGATGAGCTAGCAAGAACCGGTTCGACATTAGACATAGCAGAGGCGGTGATAGTTGCTACCCTATTCACCGAAATAAAAACATCCATTGGTTCACGCTACTATGCTTGAGCCGAAAGAAGGTGGAAGCATGAACTACATGAACTACAACAAGAAAAACATGGCCGGCATACAATATCCAAAGGACGAATTACCTGTTAGGCCGCGATCGCCCAAGCATCTCACTTATCACTGCAACCTTTACAGGACATTGAAAGGTAGGCGATCATGCAGCCAGACTTAACCTTCCTTTCAATCTCATCTGCAGAAGATGTTAGGCAGAGGGGTGAAAGAAAACCGCTTCCACTATTTATGCGAAAGTCCAGGTCTAGGCAGAGTAAGACTTCGCTCTTTCTGTAAGCCGACAGCAAATTAATTAAATCTCAGGCATAGAGATAAAAAATTTCCTGTTATACTTGGATCTCTCGAACTGGATCTGACTCAACTTAAGTACAAGTTCCGAACTATCGAAAAAGAAGGACAGTTGGCACTACCTCAGATCAGCTGGGGGGATCCATCAGCCAAATTCTGTGCCATCATTTCTCACATATTTCCAAAATAGCCCAATCAAAAGTTGTTCAGACGGCAACGAAGTGTCGTTGTGATGATTTTTCGTATATCCCTAACACATACTTAGTTTTCTCGTAAACAAACCGATTCATTACCTCGTCTACGTCAACCCAACAGTTGATCTGTCATTTCCGTCTGTTATTAGCCTCATTTTTGAAATGTCTTTACCATGGCTTATATGAAAAAACGAAAAACCTTTTCCAGTTCATAATGCAAATTGATTTGAGAATGCGTAATTTGAAATTGAGAAATGTAAATTCAAAGTGAGAAAATATAAACCAAAATGACAAAGTGTAGAATTGTTTTGGCTATACTTATATATAAGTGGGCATTAGGAAATGTAAATTCATATTTAGAATGTGTCAATTTTAAATGAGAAAAGGTAAATTCAAAATCGAAAAAATAAATTCAAAATAAGAATGTAAAGTGTTTTCCAATAAACGGTGCTATTTTGATATTAGAGCTGATATTTCGTTGCTCGTGTGGCACGTAGCTCCGTCTTGTTGAAAATAAACCTTGTCCAGATCAATACCATCCAATTACGGCCATAAGAATCGTTAATCATTTCTCGATAGCGCAATGCATTCTCCGTAACTGTTGCTCCAGCTTCATTTTCGAAAAGATAAGGTCCAATGACTCCGCCGGGCCATTAACCGCTCCAAACAATCACACGTTGAGGATAGAAAGGCTTTTCAACAATAACTCTTGGATTTTCTGAGCCCCAGATCCGACAATTTTGCTTGTTGACGAAGCCACCGAGGTAGAAATGGGTCTCCTCATTCAAGATGATTTTTCGATGGAATTCCGGATCATTTTCATGCATTTCGACTACCCAATCAGCAAAGACACGACGTTGTTGATGATCGGCCGGCTTGAGTTCTTGTGTTAACTTGACTTTATAAGCCTTAAGATCCAAACCTTTATGAAAAATACGGTATAATGACGTTTGTGGAATGACTAATTCCAAAGAACGACGAGGAATGGACAAACCTGGGTTTTGTTCAACACTTTCGGCTACAACAGCAATATTTTCGGCTGTTCTTGAGCAACGTTCACGGGTTTCATTCTTCACATCACTAACTTGTCTCAACAACTCGAATTTTTTCATCAATTTCTGTATTGCGGTCCGACAAGGTGCTTCACGCTGCATCGTTCCATTTTTATTAATGGCGTAGTTTCTACTTGCCAAATATCAAAAAATGACAGCTTCAAAAGTGACATCTACCGAAATAGCGGGCTATTCAAAATAGCACTTGTTATTGGAAAATCCTTATTATATCAGAGGTCGCCGGTCATCCAACGGAAGGAAGTACTCGTATTGTAATTTAACACGTTCCCTGTCCGCTGAGCCACATATGGTTCAGGAAACGTGGGCCTGACAAGCACTGATACGTTCCTGAGCCATATGTGCGTCAGGGGGTATATGAAACTTCTAAAGCAAATTATTCGACTGGACGTAACGGAACTGTACAGTTTCTGCACTGGACGTGCTGGTACGATAATAAAGTAAAGAAAAACGCCGGGACATACGAAAAAATATTTTTATTTTACGTAGAAATCACAAATTATTTCTTATTACGACACTCCCGGGCAATCTCGGGGTCACGCCCTATGAAAATATCATAATTCCAGACAAAACCCTCTTCTGTGCACAGTTTATAGATTTTCAAGCTGTATTTATGAGCTTTTGATGGGTTGTATTGACGGAAAGATATCCTGCCTCTAAACCGCGTCATCGACTCGTCAATGACGATACATTCACCAGGTGTTAGTAAGCTCTTCCAGTTATTGATAACAAGGTCCAAAAGTGGTTTTATTTTGTATAGATGTTCGTTTTGATCCCTCGGGGCTTCATTATCAACAAAGTGCCAGCAACGTAATATTGACGAGAACCGATTATATGACATGTTTACGTTGTGAAATATTGGACTTGTCGGTCAATTTTGCATTTTTGTATTGCAGCATTCACCATCTACTCCCGTCTTGCTTCGAATTTTTATCATTTTTCTTTAGGATACACTTATTATTATTATTATTAAATTTATACTTTACAAATTAATTTGTAAAATATATTTTGGAGGCTCGGTTACTGGACCATTTTGCCTCGCAAGCGTGTTCAAATTTCATGCAGCAGATTGTGTTTTTTGAAGGCGTCGTTTAGTATCTTAATTGTAACTTCCTTGCTGCAGTCTAGAGTTGTTAGGATACACTTATCTTTTGAAAAATTGCATGTATTAAAAGATAAGCAGAAATATGTACCACTTGTATGGAAATGTGAAATCCTTAGCATTTATGTTTATTTGCTCCGCAAGTAGGACAATTGGAAATTCCAGTAACAAAGCTATGTATCTAAGCTAGACCAAATAAGGCATGCCTTAGCCGCGGAGACCTTGAAATATAATCTCATACTAATACAATTTTATCTGCTGGATATATTAGCAGTGTAATCGTACTAATCCGAAGTAGATACCAACATACCAACATATCGTTCATTTTATGTAGGTAAATATGCAACAATTACCGCCATCCCCTCTTTCATGCAGTGCAAAACAAAATTAATGGAGATATCTATGGAGAGTATCTTATTAGATGATGGTATATTTTATTTTATTTAGGGAGGTATGCATGTACATATGTACATGTATCAAATTGAAATCTTTGAAGCCGGTTTTCGCGACATTTTCATTTTCCTTATTTTTAGTCGATTTTTCTCTCACTTTTGATTAATACATTCGCACTTTTGCAAATTAGCCAACAGCTCTTATAAAATTCTTCTAGTAAGAGAAGTGGGAATTTTTCATTAAATTCTGACAGCTGAACGCAATTTCGACAAGCCGCACTTTGAGCGAGGTTTGCATTTTCAACTGCTTACGCAACGACGCAACTTAAAAATTAAATTTTGGATGCCTACGTCTTAGCTGTCAATTCAAATGGTTTTTAAGAATTCGTGTACTAGGAAGTTGAGGGAAAAGCCGGGCCCTTTACTTTAATTGATCTAATGGATTTTGCGCTAAGTTTAGAATTAGATTTTCTACTTGTTGCTTTACGGCCCACTGCTTTTGGAGAACACTGTTAACCCTGCTACTACGTTAGGGTCTTCTGATGACCCAAATTGCATATAACATCACCGTATTTCTAACTGGTGGAAAATATTTGAAAGTTCTTACTACCCAGTGCATCAATTGTTGAAATATATTGAATTCAGTTAGTTTTATCACCATTTTAAGCTTAGAAAATTGTTTATTGCAAGTGCTTACGAATATCATGTTCGGGTCATTTTATGACCCCTATCATATTTGTAAAACAAATAGTAAATATAGATTTTGATAAAACATGGAATCTAGACATACTATAAGTATATATAATTTATATTTTTTTTTCTAAATTCATACTGGTATTTATACGGTAAAATTCGTTGTTGTATTTACTTGGCCATAATGTCAGCGTGGACAAATGACTGAGCATGACATTGGTGCATTCTTGAGTGACCTTGAAGACGATGGAAGTGATGATTGTGATGCTAATTTTGTACTTGAGGAAGGCGAATGTTTATCTTCAGAACAATCCATTTCCAGTGGCACAGAAGCCTTCACTTTATTGACCGTAACTAATAGCACAGAAGTTTTTGATAAAGATCGGATGATAAAGTGGACAACAATACCTTCTTTGCAAATATTCTTCACGGAAAACCTGAAGTGATTTCTTATGTTATTCATCTTATTTCAAAAATTCGTGATGCTTTTGATGTATGCCTTACAGAAGCTATGAAAAGGGATATAATTCACTACAGCAATTTGCAAGGAAGTGCTGTTTTCGAAAATTTTCAAGCTATATATGCTACTGAGTTCGATGCTTACCTGGGACTTCTTATACTTATTGGTATTTATTTACAATATACTTTTCCTATTATAAATGTATATCGGACATATTATTCTTTTAGGAGTCTACCGGTCATACGGTGAAAGTCTTAACTCCCTGCGAGACGAGTTTCATGAACTTCCGTTTTTGAGAGCAATCATGCCTTTGGATCGATTTAGCAATATTTGACGATAGGCACAGAAGAAGATCAGAACAAAGAGGAGATAAACTTGCTCCTATTCGCACATTTTATGAGCAATGGACTCAAAACTTGCAGCTGCTTTACGTTCCAAGTGCTAACATAACGATTGACGAACAGCTTATTCCGTTCCGAGGTAGATGTCCTTTCAAAGTATACATTCCAAGTAAACCTGGGAAGTATGGCATGAAAGCGTGGATATCAACGGATTCTGACACCGCATTTTGCTTACAGTTCCAAATATACTTGGGCAAAGTAGGAGACAATGCTGAAAGGAATCAAGGCGAACGGGTTGTTCTAGACTTAGTGTCTTCATACCGTGGACGAAATGTGACTACCGATAATTTTTTTACGAGTCATAACCTTGCATTATAACTGCTAAAGGAGAAAATTACTATTGTTGGCACAGTAAGGAACAAGAAACGTTTTCTGCCGGTTCATGCAACATCACAAGAATTGCGTAAGCTTCCAATACCCTCAAGTAAATTTTTTTTTCATGAAAAAGAAACTGTAGTTTTGTATGTGCCTAAAGAATACAGAATGATTTATTTGCTTAGCACCCTTCACCATAATAGCAACATTTTGGAAGATCATCCAAAAAAAATTCCGGAAATAATTGAATACCACAACTCGACAAAAGGTGGAGTCGACACATTGGACCAAATGGTTCGTACATATTCGTGCAAAAGGAAAACCAATCGGTGGCCAGTTGCCCTGTTTTCTAATTTATTAGATATTTCTGCTCTAAACGCTTTTATAATATGGACCGAAATATATCCTGAATGGCAAAAAAATAAATTGCACAAAAGGGGCCTATTTTTAGAGCAACTCGGAGAAGTTTTAGCTCAAGAACATATCCGAACATAACATGTGTATTTTTTTTCTAACATAGTAGCAGGGTTAATGCAAGTAAATTAAAATTGGCATAGACTTAAATTACAGTTACTAATTTATTTTAGCACTACTAAAGTAAGCGTTGAACTAGTTAACCAGGAAAAAAGACCAATAAAAAAACACAAAAAAAAACAGAAAAACTTTGAAAGTGAACATTTTCCCATTTACATAAATTGCTTGCCACATACGAGTGCGCTAACCCTTTTTGCGCGTGAACTCGTGACACCTCAACCAATCCAAAATTTCTGAATAATCTCTGACAGCCTTTCACTTTGTATTGTGTTGATTACATTGCACTCTGCAATGCAGTTACTGCCGTACTTGTTGTCGATGATATTTGCTGTTGTTGCTGGTGTTGTTGCAGTCGTTTCCTTTTCGATTATAACAACTCGAATTTTGTTTTTATTATATCTTTTATATTTTCACGCTTGTGTGTTTTGTTGTTTTTATCGATTGGGCTGACTAGTTGATTGATTGGTCTACAGACAGGCAGGCAGACAGACAGTACGATTAGCAACAACAATAAGAAAAACACAAACAGCTAACAAGCCAGTGCGCCACTTAGCGTAGCCGAGTTCGTAGGCAATTTTTCTAATGTATGCCATTTAATGTTTATTTTCTGCCTTCCCTTCCTCCCCCTGCGCCTTGCACGGCTATTGCTTTTATTGTTGTTGCTATTCTAAGTATGTACAAGTACTATTTTCGTAATTGTTTGTTGCCTTCACTTTTGCTGTTAATTTTCGAACGTTCGCGCAATTGCACCGCTTGCATGCCACTAATGCTAAATAATGTTTGTTGTTGTTGCTGGGGGGTTTCTTGCCCATAAATGTGTATGTAAGCTGCAATTGTTTGGTAGTTGTTGGCTAGCTATGCAGAGTTGTTGTGCTATTCTAATATTTGTTTAGTCTCGATAAATATTTTTTTCCTCCCGATCACTCATTTTGTTATTGTTTGCGTATACTATTTTACTTTTCTTCGCTTTCCACATGAAATATGATTTGTATATGCTTGCATATGTCTACACACACCTACTCACATATACAGCTGTGTTCACAATAAAGGCAATGCGAAATGTTGCATAGCTTTGACTATATAATTACCTTTTTAATTTTTTTTTAATTTTTTTTATAAAAATATAGTTCGTGATACAACGCAAATTGTACCACTCAATGTTTCAGACTTCGAATAAATTTGAAAAAAGAAACTTCAAAAATCTCCTTTAGAATTCCAAACTTTTAATAAGAATTTTTAGGAAAATTCTGCGGATGCACTCTTCATCACCATCATAGAAACTAAAGCTCGGGGTGAGCCAGTGGCTTCCTTCACAATCACGCTCCATTCGACTCGGTTCATCTTCTAGCATTTGTAAGACGTAAATCTGCATCAACATCGTCTGCCCATCTTCTTGGCGGTCTTCCAAGGTTTTTGTTTACTAAGAGAGTTGAAGGCATTTTTCGTAATTTTGCTGCCGTTCCTCTTGAGTAGGGGTCCGAACCATCTCAGCCGCTGAGCTTTGGCGAAACGTACAATGCTTTGACCTTATCGGCTGTGCGATCACAGCATTGTATCGAACTGTCAGTTTTCGCTCAATTTCAAATTACAAGTGAAGTTTAACACTTATCCTGTATTCAAAAAAAGTAACGTACGTGACATAAGTGGGTCAATTTTGCCCAATGGACGAATGAATAGATTTTGATTTTATTTCAAGGTTTAAAGTATTTTTTTATTTAATAAATTATAGAATCAACATTTTTTATTTAAAAAATTAAAAAATTCAGTTAAGTAAGTACTTATGGCAATTTTAAGCAACTAGTACATAAGATAGATGTTTCAGAATGAGTCTTACAAATAAAGGTTTCCGCATTTACTGCTATATTTCGTACTATTTGATCGCCTTGGACAAATAAAGCAACGACCACGTTTTAGATTTGTAGGTTTCGGAGTCTTTTCAGTAGTTTCTGCTATTTTTTGAGTGTTTATTACGATCATTTTTGCTGCACTGCTTCGAGGGAGTACAGATCTGCGCGAAATTTCCTGTAAAATAAGTTCATTTCCGAGCTCTTCTACGAACAAACGACGCTTAATTTTTTTATTCTTGTTCCATTTAGTGTTTATTTCTCTAAAAATTACAAAAGCATTGTATGCACTTATATCCAACATATTGTAAAACAAGGACTGTGGCCATCGATTTGTCCTTCGCTTACAGGTGTATGTCCTAATAACTTGGTCTAGTATATCGACCCCGGATTTAGTTTTGTTGTAAAAATCTATGATTTCTGGCTTTTCAGTGTTGGGATTGATTTCAACATTATTGTGGAGAGTACTGAGTAGATATACAGCTCGATTCTTTTTAGGCACATATCCAACTATTGTGGTTTTGTTCTTGTTATCAAAAAAGAAATGTGAATAATTTTCTGGTTTATTTTTTAACTTTGTAATTTCCACAGGCAAGAACGTTTTATTCTTTCAAACCGTACCAACTAGGGTTATCTTACGTTTCAAAAGTTCAATCCCCATCTCGTGAGATGTAAAAAAATGATCGCACGTGATATTACGACCTTGTATATCCTTCACTAGGTTGAGTACAACACGACGCCCCTGCTCTTTCTCAGGCTTACAATTTCGATCTTTACCTCTATACATTTGCAGCGTCCATGCAAAACTTGTTTGGCTGTCACACAAGGCCCAAATATTAATTCCGTATTTTCCAGGCTTCGATGGGATATATTGCTTGAAAGGACAACTTCCGCGAAATGTAACCAGTTGTTCATCGACTGTGGTGAATTCTCCAGGATTATACATATTTTGTATGTTACATTCCCAGCGATTCCAAACATCCCAGATTAGTGCCAGTTTATCTCGCGTTCGCCTCTCATTCCGGTCAGATTTCTTGTCGAACCTCAGGACTCTGGAGATATTCTGAAATCTGCGTAAAGTCATTGTTGATCTGAAAATCAGACGGCCCTTAGAATCATCTCACCAACTTTCGAGTGATTCTCCATGTGATCGAAATACACCTGCTAGGAGCAAAAGTCTAAAATATGCTTCCAAACTAATACTATCTATTTCGACCCAATTATTTTCAAACACTGATTGACCTGAAACAAATCCCCAGGCATTACTTTACATGCAGGTACATACTTCTACTTATATAATTATGTCTTTCAATTGCAAGTGAATTACATTCTATATTAGTCACCTCAATGATTATTTTCACCACATCGGGTGGCATAAATAACATAAATAAAGATTTTATACCATCGGTCCGAGCAATGGCATACCGTGTAGTACCGGCTGCGGTGGTAATAACATTTTCTGCAGCCCGCCTGCCAGCTCCGCTTGCAACTGATTGGTTATACCACATATATTTTCCATCCTTAGACGGAAAATCTCTGGAAAAATTATGCTGAAGGACAGAATTGTCCTCTTCGTCTGTTTCATCTGATAAATTGGGATCGTAAAGGGATTCCACTTCTGATATCTGGTCTTCTTCATCATCACTTTCGGTATCGTTTGGTGATTCATCATCCAATCGGAGTTCTCTAGAAGGGCTTCAATTTCTTCTCTATTCATGCTGAAACATAAATAAAACACAACCGCACTAAAAACACTTCTTAATAATTCACAAAATAATATTGATTTCACTTTTTTACACTTACTTTATTCCTTGAGAAAAACAACCTGACGATTCAAGAAGTTTTTTCGACTGAGCAAAAGAGTGCACATACTGCTTTTACTATTGGGCAATTTTGACCCACTTATACAATATAAGTGTTAAATAGGTGTGACAAAATGTTGCTGGCCCTATGTTGCTGGAATCATGACATGTTGCGCAGTATTTTCAACTTGGCCGTGAGTTTCATAAGAAAATTCACGCATATTTCCCGGCTATGCAACTTGTATGGACCTTGTCAGCCATTTCATGTGAAATACGAACTAAGTAAATACTATGCTCAAAATGCAATATGTTTTAAAATTTTTTTTCCAAAATTTTTTTTTTTTTAAATAAGAAATTTTGTTGAAAATTTAATTTAAAAAAGATCAAAAAAAATAAATTTCAATTTTCGAGTTTTACACAAAGTTTGAAACTTTTAGTAAATTAATTTTTGTCGTAAAATTAACGTAATTTTTATAAAAAATTGTATTCAAAAATTAGTGCATAGTCAAAACTGTGCAATATGTCGCGCTACTAGTTTTTAGAACACCGCTGTATGTATATACGCGTATCTTTACATTCAGCCGACATTTGGTCGCCATGAATTGTGTTTTTTTTTTCAGCTTGATATTTTGACATTTCCATTTGACAGCTGATTGAAAGTGACATGTTTGAGTGAGAAGAACAACATTGCCTATGCCAATGCTTCAATTTAATACAAATATGCGTGTACTTAAATATACGGACGTACATACATATCTACATAAATATAAATATAGGCTGTGGTAAATAGACTTGTTAGGATACTCTTTGCTTTGGCAGTTAGGCTGTATATCGGCCGCGTTTCGAGTACTTCTTATAGAACATTTTTATTATGAATAGCCGGCTTGAGAATGAGCTTGCAAACTTACATTCATACATATATACGAATAGCAATTTTATATGCGGATCAAATGTCAGTAGAAGCTTTCTTGATATACTCGTACATATTTGTTTCTCTAAGAAAAGAGTTCATGTCGAAGTGGCATGCCGAGAGTTCCGCGAGTCTCCATACCGCACTTCTCTGCTAGCTATGTATATTCCTGCTCGGCTCCCTTAACGAAAAATTTGCTTGTGAAAGCAATGACAAAGTTATCGATTGTATTTTCAGGTAGCTTATTCCAGCGCTGCCAAGATATATATGTATATATACAAGGTGGCGCAAAAGTAACCTTGCGATGTTTTTTGGCTGTAATTTAAAAAAAAAAATAAAAAACTTTGATTCTTCTTGTGGATTATTTTTATTTGGTCTTTTAATTTTTTTTACATCAAGTCGAGAATATGATGTCATGTAAATGGCCGCCGCCACAGTTGATTGCCAGTTGAGCCCTTTTTATGGCATTTTCCATCACTTTGGCCAAAACTTCCGGCGATAGGTCCTCACATTCTTGACGGATATTGTCTTTAAGAGCTGCAAGAGTCTGAGGCTTGTTGAAATAAACCCGCGACTTCAAAAAGCCCCACAAACAGAAGTCTGGAGCGGTCAAATCAGGCGATCTTGCTGGCCAGTACAAATCGCCAAAACGGGAGATAAGGCGCCCGGGAAATGCATCCTTCAGCATATCGCTTGTGGCACGTGCAGTGTGTGCCGTTGCACCGTCCTGTTGGAACCACATGTTTTCCAATCCCAATTCATCAAGTTGCGGCAAAATGAACTCGTTGATCATTGCTCTGTAGCGCTCACCATTCACAGTAACCGTTTGGCCCGCGACGTCTTCGAAGAAAAAAGGTCCGATGATTCCTCCAGCGAAAACAGCACACCATACAGTGACTTTGAGCGGGTGTAATGGCTCTTCGTGGATTACACGCGGATTTTCAGTGCCCCAGAAGCGTAAATTTTGCTTATTTATGTACCTGCTAAGATGGAAATGGGCCTCATCACTCATGATTATTTTTGATGAACAATCCTCTTCCTCTTGGTGGTGATTAAGGATGGCTTGAGCGTATGTTAGACGCGATTGGCGGTCAGCAGCTAACAGCTGATGCACCGTCTGGACTTTGTACGGAAACATCTTCAAATCTTGTACCGAAATTCGCTGTAAAGACCGTCGACTGATACCCATTTGCGTGGCACGTCGTCTGGTCGATGTCGACGGCGCTTCCAGCAGCAATATTCACTGCAGAACGGCTACTCCGGGGTCTGCCACGCCTGGCAGCATCTCGTGTTGTGCCAAAGTCAGCGACTGATTATTGGTCAAATAAATAGTCAGCAATATTCCGCGTTCTGGAGCAGTGTAGCGTAACATTGTTTATTAACGTGTATTTCGCATGTGTTTACTACACAAATGGCAAAACAGAACTGGCATTAGGGGCCAGTCGCAAAATTTATAGCATTTTCTGATAGGAGGATTACTTTAGCGCCACCTGTTATATATAGTTGGCGCGTACGTGTGTTTTTTTGGTGTTTGGCCGAGCTCCTCCTCCTATTTGTTGTGTGCGTCTTGATGTTGTTCCACAAATGGAGGGACCTACCATTTCAAGCCGACTCCGAACGGCAGATATTTTTTATGAGGAGCTTTTTCATGACAGAAATACACTCGGAGGTTTGCCATTGCCTGCCGAGGGGCGACCGCTATTAGAAAAAACTTTTTCTTTATATTGATATTTCACCGAAATTCGAACCGACGTTCTCTCTCTGTATATGTACGTATATTTATA
>JAYXIM010008937.1:0-12003 GCA_037575425.1 Anastrepha fraterculus | reverse complement strand
GGTATTTTCAATGCCGGCGGCCGCCGTAGCCGAATGGGTTGGTGCGTGATTACCATTCGGAATTCACAGAGAGAACGTCGGTTCGAATCTCGGTGAAACACCAAAATTAATAAAAACATTTTTCTAATTGTTGCCCCTCGGCAGGCAATGGCAAGCCTCCGAGTGTATTTCTGCCATGAAAAAGCTCCTCATAAAAATATCTGCCGTTCGGAGTCGGCTTAAAACTGATCCCTCCATTTGTGGAACAACATCAAGACACACACCACAAATAGGAGGAGGAGCTCGCCCAAACACCCAAAAGGATGTACGCGCCAATTATGTATATACATATATAAACTTGCTGCTTCTTCAAGCTCTACTCAATCCATTAGAAGAGGGATTCCGCAATATAATATCGCCTATAAGATCCTAGCGAGCGTCTATTAAGAAAGCCTGACGTGCACCGTCAACCAACTGATGGGAACTTATCAGTGTAGCCTTAGACCTGGAAAATCGACAATCGAGCAGATATTCACAATACACCAATTCTTGGAAAATACCCATGAAATGAGAATCGACACACGCCATATTTTTATAAATTTTAAAACTACATTCGACAGCACAGATTGGAGATGTCTGAATTTGGTATCCCCGCGAAACGAATACGGATATGTTAGATGTTATTGCTCAATACCATCAGCGCCGCCAGAATTGCGAATGATCTTTCTGAGCCGGTTGATACCAAGCGAGGTTTCAGACAGCGAGACATACTGTCGTGGGGCTTCTTTCTTCTGTTAGTTCTGATTTTTCAAAGTAGATAAAGAAGCAAGCGAATGGGTCTGGTGGTGAACGAGAACAAAACGAAGTACCACCTTTCATTAAACAAAGTAGATAAAGAAGCAAGCGAATGGGTCTGGTGGTGAACGAGAACAAAACGAAGTACCACCTGTCATTAAACAAATAGTCGGCTCAATCACGTATCGGCACCCACGTCACTGTTGATAGTTATGCTTTTTAGGTTGTAAGAGACTTCGTTTATCTAGGAACCAGCATTAACATCTTGAAATCCAACGGAGAATCTCGCTTGGCAACAAACGCAACTATGAACTAAGCAGGTAATTGACTAGTAAAGTCCGTCCAATCGTATGGCGCAGGAGCTTGAACGATGACAATATCTGATGAGTCTTCACGGGGTATTTGAGAGAAAGACTCTGCGGCAGTTTTTTGGACATTTGCACTTTGGCGACGGCGAGTAACGTAGGCTATGGAACAATGCGCTGTAGAAGCTGTGCGACGACTAAGACATAGTGCAGCGAATAAAGATCCAGTGGCTACGTTGGCTGGGTCATGTCGTCCGAACGGATACAAACACTCCGGCTCCGAAAGTATTCGATGCGGTAACAACTGGTGCTAGAGGAAGAAGAGAAACCCCTTCTCTGCGTTGGAAAGATCAGATGGAGAAGGACTTATCTTCATTTTATGTGTCCAACTGGCGCCGGTTTGCATGAAAAATAAATGACTGCCGCGATTTGTTAAACTCGGCCAAAATCGCTTAAGGGGTTATCGCGCCAATTAAGAAGAAGAAAAATCTTGCTGATACGTAACTGCTCCGCATACAGTTCTAACTTGAAAATTCAAAATTATTTCTTACTTTTCTGTCATAAAGTCTAAGTCAATGAAAGATGCATTGAATGTTGCCGAGCTATTTTTCATTCAGCTAGCTTCAATAGTGAATGCATAGTAAAATACTAATGGCTTTATTGTCTTTTGAAATATTCTTCTTGGAGGTCAATAAATTTATATATTCGCTTAAACCAATTTTCAAAGCACGTTTGTCCTTCAGAAGGGGACACCTCCAAAACGAGCTGCTTAAAGGTTTCTTCAGGCGTTTGAATAACGTTGACCTGTCATTTTATTTTTGGTGTTCGGGAACAAAAAGAGTGATTTCTGTTGCCAAATCAGGGCTGTAAGGCGGTTGACCCAGTAATTCGTTCTCTGGAGTGCTCAAAAACTCTGCTATGTGAATGTGACATGTGAGAGTTCGTATTGCCTTCGTAAAAGATGATTCGTCTTCGGCGATTGGTTTTCCTTAATTTTTCAAAAACTCATTACCACTCACAATTGAGTGTTTTAAGTTTCTATAGTAGTAAAGTTGAGACATGACAAGATTTCCAGAAACAGCAGGTGACCATTTGCTTTGAGGTGCAAAGTAATGGATAAACTTCGCCCGTGGTAGTCAAGAGAGTTTTTCAGGTTAACAAAGTCACCACACTCGTTATTTACGGAGGTTACAAAAAGCCAAGGAGGTATCAGGAGTTACTCGGCTATTTTTTTAAATCAACGCTTAGCCTGGTAGAGCTTCAGAGTCATTGATAGCTTTAGGAAGGGCGATAGGTCAGTGATGTAAATCAGGGGTCAATTTATGTATATATTTTCCTAGTTCCAGTTCCTAGATGAAGCATAGGGTATCAATAAACAAGTTTTAATTTCGTTTATTTAGAGCTAGAAGTTTAATTTAACTCCAGGGACGACCTGCTCGGTTCGCCTCTGCTGCTACTTGTCGCCTCCATTTGTTGGTTAGTCTTCCGCACCTACGGCTTCCTTGGGGATTCCAGTCTAGCGCTGTTCTTGCGATGTCATCCCGTGGTTTGCACATTGTGTGTCCAATCCATTTCTACTTGCGACGCGTAATTTCTATGTAAATTGATGTTTGCCCGCCCAAAGATCGTCGTTGCTTATCATATCAGGCCAGAATATCCGCATTATCTTTCGTAGGCAACGGTTTAGGAAGGATTGCAATGATTGTGATATGCTGATTGTCAAGGTCCATGTTTCACATCAATACAAAACTACCCACATGTGCCTGGAGATATGGGTTGATCTCCATACCTTGTCTAGCATGCCAAATGCAACGCGTCCCTCAGATATTCGGTTGCGTATGTCAGTTGTTGATCCGCCGATTTTTTGAAATTATGCTCCCAAGGTAGCAAAATTCATCTACATCTTCAAACGGCGTGTCGGCAATTCGAAGGGCTTGCGTTTCGGTGGTGCTAATGGCCATTACTTTGGTCTTTGCTATGTTAATTTTTAGACCTATTTGTGCTACTGCATGGCATACCGCTTGTAGTTTAGCTGATGCACCTGAGTATTTGCCCGATAGTAAATACATGTCGTCCGCATAGTCTAGGTCTTCAAGCCGGGCGCATCAATTTGGCCGCGGTCAAGAGGGTACAAAAGAGGGTACTTGCCTTAGGTACAGTCCAAACTCTAAATGAACAAAATAGTCCCTTCATGCGTTTCTCAGTTAAGGTTTAATTTACGGTTGAAACTTCCCCTTTTTTCCTCTGTCTTTGCCTTTCTTCAAAAGACAACTAATTCATGCCTAAATGTGTCTCCTTAACTTTAAATAAACGAAAAATATTCTCGATCTTCCGATCAACATTAATAAAATGACAGATGATTGCCGATTAGGATTTTGAGCTCTCGAAGAGATTTAACCTTTAATTTACATTTACATTTTCCTCTTTTCGTGAGTTGTGGAGATACGTGTTACACAGTGTTTATAGAAGCATTCGAGACCTTCCGAGTTTGTGGACCACTTAACATGTTTATATTATCTTCATCACCCTTCACTGGTTTTGTGTGCCATTGATTAGGTCTGCCAACAAGGCTCGCTGATTGGCACACACACGAATATACTCGTACCTATTAGGCAACGTTCTCGTGTTAGCGACAAAGGCTGCTTAACAATTTTGCTTACCTAAGCGCTGCAGTTGGTAGTATTAGGCGTTTTGTGTGTGTATGGGTAAATTCAAAATAACCCTGCAGGGAATCCCTCTACTTCAGAAACTTAATGATTTAAGAGAATTACAAACTTTTTGACATATGTTAACTCTGCCGAGCATCCATTGCTGCATAATTTATAAAAAAACAAAAAAAAACAAAAATATGTACTTTATATACTAAAAAAGAGTTCATAATGAATACTTTTTCTATTTGATATGCGCATTGCATATAAAAATAGCGTGAAAAACCTATCGCAGAACGCACTGTACCAAAGACCAGTCGCGGACTGACGTATCGTCAACCACTTGGTATACACCAGTAATTCCAGCATAATCCACTCGCAATATTTTCGATATACGTATTTAAGAATCGCATGTTCTAGGCAGTAGGTCGTCGCCATGTAAGCTTTACAAGTACATAGCGAAATACATGCAGAGGGACAATCGCCACTTCTGCACTACATTTCGTCCGTCTTTCGTCAGTCCCTTCGAAGATAGCTAAATACAGGCATAGCGACAGTAGCAAAATTCCTTAAGTTTTTTTTTAGAAATACTTTTACAAAGCGTTTCATTAATTAACTCCGCCAAATTGGTGAACTGAGTGAATTAATTGCACTTACCTATACGTGCTTCAATGTCAAGTGATCCAAGTATTTCGGGTATTGTAGCCATTTTTTCCAAAAGTTACATCGTTTATTTGAATGCTTGAGTATAATCAGAAGTAAATGGTAAAAAATTGAAAAAACTTTAAAAATTTTGTCATTTATTTAACGTTAGAAATTTTCATATATTGTACTATTTTTCAACTGAAATAACTTCATTTCTTTTTAACATTTTTAAATTTTTTTTTAATTTAAAGAAAATATTAAAAAAAATTATTATTTTTTTACTATAAATATTAATAAAATAAAAACAAATGAGAAAATTTTTTATTTTTATTTTAAATTTTTGGAATTTTTTTTAAATTAATTTCCTTTTTTTTCTTTGTAATAGCTTTGAATTTCGGTGAAAACACCAAAATTAAGAAAAACATTTTTCTAATAGCGTCGCCCCTCGACAGGCAATGGCAAACCTCCGAGCGTATTTCTGCCGAGCGTATTTCTGAAAAAGCTCCTCATAAAAATATCTGCCGTTCGGAGTCGCCTTGAAACTTTAGGTCCCTCCATTTGTGGAACAACATCAAGACGCACACCACCACCCAAGAAAGGGTGTACGCGCCAATTATATACATATATATATAATAGCTTAGACTAAGCTCAGTAACTTTCTCATAAGTTTTCGAGTTATATTTAAATATGTACAACGAACCAGTGAAGAATTTTTAGACAATGAAAAATTGAAGAATTGACGAAAATATCTAAAATTCTTGGATCACCGGATCACTTGACATGGAACGTCACTATGCCTAGTTATAAAGCTGGTGATGCCACCTCCAATATATGTACAGTTTTTTTCTTGAAATGATTCTGCAATGTGTATGAAAAATCTTTGTACTAAATACATATTTTTTTGATTCGCTATTCTAATTTTTCGCCTTTTCGAGTTCTTGGGCCACAAAAGATACAATTTTCTGGTTTAAAGTCTGGTGAAAAGAAAACAAAACAACACTTGCCTCTGAACGATATCTGCATTCTCCAAAAAATTATGTTATTACTGCTTCACTACTCATAAAGGAACTAAGTGTGCCCAATTGAAGCGCCACAATAAAAAAAACGGTAGTTTTTTGTGTTCTTCTTTTGCTTCGCTGTGTTAATCTATTTTTCTTTCCTTTCCATTCATCACCTCACATTCCTACGGAAAGAAACAAAAATGAAATGTCCCAGAATAGACCAAAGGTAATGCAAAGAGCGTGATAAACCTCTAGCACGCATTCTGCTATCAACATGTAATGCAGCGGTGGCGATTGACATTTTAAATTCAATTGACGAAAAGACAATCACTAACGCGCGCGTACTAGGGGGTAAGCACCACAGCTCGGCGCTCATGTGTGCGTGAGTATGCATGTGCCCACAGCGCCTTATCAACACATTCGATCATTAGCGTTGACAGCTTTAATGCTGGTGACAATGGCCGTGTCTGTTGGGCGCTTACAGATCAAACTGAAAGCAACTTAAGCGGAAATTGCCGGGAATATGTACATACCTGCCAGCTGTGTCAGCGAAAGCAACGCCAAAACCTACAACAAAACACGAATACTGAAAACTACTAAAAGCAAAATGGCCGCTCCTTGTCTGAAGTTTGTATTGTCTCACCTCTTTACCCATATCTTCTTACGAACGCCGTAAATAGCAGCTTGGCTCCGGCCAAGCGCAAGCTGTGTGGTGCTCATAGCATTCAAAGCTACATTCCTTTTTTTTTATAATTCTCACTATCGCTGTCGTGTGCCAATCTGCATCAATTGCTGTTGTTGGAACAGTGCACCTTATTATTGGCGACAGTGTTGCTGCAGCTGTTAAGATAATTGTGTGTGAAAATTTGCTTAGCTTTGCTTGGTCGGCAACTACGAATAACAGTCGCTAGTTCTTCTTCCTCCTCTTCTTTACCATTGTCTTTCCCTTTTTCCCCTGTAGTTACTTGTAGCAGTCATGGTCTTTCGCATTTTTTTTTGTCTCTTTTAACATAGTCTGCTTTTCCTTATTTGCCCTTTGTATGCAAACTTCGCACTCTTCTACGCTTCTCTGCCCCTACAGCTGGACGCCGCTTTTAATTGAAATGTCGATTGTTGTCACTGCGCTGATTAGACGAAAGCCAACACGTTTCAAGTACAAATTGCTCACTGGCTCTCCACAAGCTATCATCACTGTCAACTCCTTCGGCCCTAGCCCTTGAGGAGCATGTTACGCCATTTGCCGCTGCTGTCGTTAGGTCAGTTGTTATTGCTATTATTGTTGTCATCGCTCCGTCGCCGTCGCTGTCGTTGCTGCATAACATAAAAACTCATAATTGCTATTTCGGCTGCCAAGTCGCACACTTACGAGTATACCAGAACCAACAATAACAACAGCACGCATGATAGAAGGTACAACAACAACAGTAAAGATAACTGCATACTTAGCAGCAGCTGTTTACGCAATAAACACATTTCATTACGAAGGCCAACAAACTCATTAGTTACATGGATATGTGTTTTTGTTGTTATCATTGCTTTTGCTTTGATTAGTGGCGTATGCCGGCTTGGCTACGTTACAGACATGTGATAAGTATGTATTTATGTAGGTGCCTGTTGTGGCATATTGGGATGAGCAATTGCTTGAGTTCAGTGTCGCCTAGATGCGTGGCTTCGTATTTAAGATTGTAGGAGTGAGGTTTTTTTTCAAAGGGATAATCACAGGAAGCAGTTAACTTAGGTAACTTAACTCTGAAAAATTTGGGTGAGTTGGCGCATGGAATATATAAAAAGCTGTTTAGTTTATTATATTACTTGAAAGGGAGAGTTTAAATCAATTGCAATCCATAGCTATACGAGCGAATACCCAGCATGTACTGTTAGCCCGTTAAGACAAAGTCTACAGGGTCACCGTGAAAGCCGTCCCAGATACTTAAGATCACCACAATTTAGATAATTTCTTATTTATAGGGCTATGCAATATATTGTCCAAAGAGTGGTGTGCGTCTTGATGTTGTTCCACAAATGGAGGGACCTACAGTTCCAAGGCAACTCCGAACGGCAGATATTTTTGTGAGGAGCTTTTTCATGGCAGAAATACACTCGAGGTTTGCCATTGCCTGCCAAGGGGCGACCGCTATTAGAAAAATGTTTTTCTTAATTTTGGTGTTTTCACCGAGATTCGAATCGACGTTTTCTCTGTGAATTCCGAAGGGTAGTCGAAAGAGACATACTAATTTTTCAAATAACTTGTAAACTAAAGGGTGGTTAAATTTCAAAGGGCGGTGTTGATTTTGAATAAAAGGCAAATTTTTTAGGAAAGTTTGTCATTTCTCTTTATTATGATAATATTGGTATGACTCAATTATGCATGGAACAAAATATCGGCCAAATAGCCGCCGCGGCCTCGCCGACACACCCCATCCGATGCTCCAAATTTTTGATGACGCTGAGGCATAATTGAGGTTCTCTGCCGTTAATGAGCCGAATTATCTCATCTTTTAGCTCTCGAACTGTTGCTGGCTTATCGACGTACACCTTTTTTTTTTCAAATAACCGCAAGGAAAGAAGTCCAACGGTGTGGTTGACGTTTAGGTCTGGTTCACATTCAACATCGGCCCTCGAAATTTAACCACCTTTTGGTTTCCGTACAAAATTGCCTTTTAGTGATGTAAAGAGCCCTCCATCACCTGATCACCTGATCGAGGCTGCATATTCTTGAAGCGTATAATAACGTTCACCCTCGCATTAGATATTCAGAGAAGAGAGACAAAATAAACTTAAGGGAAGTACTGCTAAGGAAACAGTACAAGCAGCGAATACTAACAGCTTACGAGGTGTATACACAAATATTAAAAAAATAATGAACAATAAGCCCAGCGTATCCCCATAAAAGCAAATGATAGCAGAATTTTAACAACAAAAGAAGACCAACTTATCCGGTGGGAGGAGTTTTTCAAAGGCGACGATATTAATGAAGAAACGATATCACCTAAACACATTGCATATAGAAGACATCCTAATAGGAATATCTCCACAGACCCGCCGTCTTTCGAAGAAATCTCACAAGCGGTAAGTATTGGGTTTGGAAATAAGTTCATAGCATTTGTATATATTTTTTTTTTTTTTTAACGATTTGTTAGCTGTTTGGCAAAGGGTAAGTATTAGGCCGGGTCGATTTGTGGGGAGGCAAAAAAATCGCTCATTGCTCTGTGAAAATCATATTCTAGGGATCAAAATAAGAAACTTTGCCGAAGGAACCATATCTCTAAAACGAATTCTGATGTCCCCCAATTTGGGTCGAACTTTTTAGTTTCTTTTCTCATGTAAAGGCCAAAAATGGTGATATTTTGAAATGATTGTATGGGGAACCCCCCAGGGAAGTTCCAGGGGGTGTGCCACTGGCATGGGTGGATCGGCCGTCCAAAGTTAGTGGAGGTCGGTCATACATTTGGACTCGATTGGAGCACTCTAAATGGGCCAAAGTGGGATTTTTCGTTCGAATTGGGGGACATCCGAATTCGTTTTAGAGGTATGGTTCCTTCGGCAAAGTTTCTTATTTTGATCCCTAGAATACGATTTTCACACAGCAATGAGCGATTTTTAAATCAACCCGTCCTAGTAAGTATTCATTCGATAGAACTCTTTCTGCTCTACAAAATTATGTTAAATGTATTTTTGAGTTATTTAATCTTTTATTAGTTTTGGCGCCTAGAAATGGCCCTGGGTAGAAAATCAGCATTTCCGACACCTGTTCTTCCTTGCTTTTTATAGATGTCAAAAAGCTGCCGAAGCAGCCCGGGACATTTGCGGCGTGTATGGAAAAGGTACAGTACGGAAATGGTTTGTAAAGCTCAAAAATGGTGTATTTGACGTCGATGACACTTCCCGCTGCGGAAGGCCTTCCGAATTGAACGAAGAACGTCTGAGGAAGAACGGTCGCCAAACAAGTCGTGAATTGATGGAAAAAATTAACTGCGATCATAAAACGATTCTCAATCACCTTCATTCAATGCGGTTTATCGGAAAATTGGGACCCTGGAAACCTGGGTGCCTCACGAGCTCAACGAAATAAACAAAGAAAGTCGCATTCAAATTGCTTCTAAGCATCTCGCCCGCCATCGAGCAACACGCCGACATAAACAGCGCCTTTTGTACCGAATCGTCACGTGAGATGAGAAATGGTGCCTATACATCAATATGAATCAAAGAAAGGAGCGCGTGACTCCAGGACGTACGCCAATGTGTTTGGTGGAGCTGGGAGGGCATTGTGCACTAGGAAATGCTCGAATAGAATGTCACGGCCAACAAGAAACTCTACATTGCCCAGCTTTACCGCGTTAATGAGGCTATTCGACTGAAAAATGCTGATCGATATGGTGAATTCATACTTTCACAACAACACCAGGCCCCATGTTGCACAAGTCGTCAAAGCCGGACTCAAAGAGCTCGAATGGGAGGTCTTTCAGCATCCGCCGTATTCTCCCGAGCTTACCCCTACCGATTATCAACTTTTCTGCTCCCTGCCAAACCACATAAAGGGCCTTACCTTTGATAACAAAGAGGCGAAGAGGTCCTTAAAAACTGACTCAACAACTTCCTTGACACCAGACCAGACGATTTTTTACGGAACGGCGTCAAAAATTGGTCGAGAGGTAAGAGGAGGTTGTAAACAGCAACGACGAATATTTAATTGATTAACGTATTGATATAATTATTGTTGTTTGTTTGAATAAAAGTATTCAATAAAAACGCTACGAACTTTTTCCCAACACAATATATATAAGAACGAGGGGTTCATTTTATATTTCGGGATTAGAGAACAAAAACAAATTTTAATCATCGAAAATCACTTTATTGTTTTTCAAAATATTCTCCATGAAGATCCATACACTTTCGCATGCGTTTGAACCAATTGTCGAAGCACTTTTGCCACTCTGATTGAGGTACCTCCAAAACATGCATTCTGAATGCCGCAACCGCTTCTTAAGGTGTCGAAAAACGTTGACCTCTCAGTTTGTTTTTTACGTACGGGAATAAAAAGAAGTCATTCGGTGCCAAGTCAGGACTATACGGCGGATGACCCATTAATTCGATGTTTTGGGTGCTCAAAAATGCAGTTGTTTGTGAAGAGTGATCCGTCTTTGGCGATTGGTTTTCCTAATTTCTTGGAAGACAACTGGCAAACAAATGGTTGTGTACCACTCAGAATTTACTTTTCTGCGTTGTTCTAGTGGTATGGTTGCGACATGTCCAGTTTTTCCGAAAAAACAGGCGACCATTTGCTTAGAAGTGCTTCGTGCGTGAACAACTTTTGTTGGATTAGGCTCATCTTGAAATACCCATACAGTCGATTGCTGTTTACTTTCGGGCTCATACGCGTAAATCCATGATTCATCACCTGTCACGATGTCATAGACGTGTTTCGAAGCCCCGCGATCATAATTTTTGAGCATTTCCTTCGACCAATCGACACGAGCCTTTTTTTGAGCGATTGACCAATTGTGTGGGATCCAACGCGAACAAATTTTTTTGACAGTTAAATGTTTATGCAATATTGAATGTCCCACTAATGCCTAAGATGATGATCTTGCAATATCAGTTCGCGCACAGCATCAATGGTTTTCGGAACAATAACTGATTTTGGACGACCTTCACGAAATTCGTCTTGGAGTGAACTACGACTACGATTGAATTCACCATACCATCGATAAACACTGGTCCTTGATGGAGCTTCATCGCCAAAAAATGAATTAAGTTCATCCATGCAATGTTGCTGAGTTAATCTACGTCGAAAGTTGTAAAAAATAATCGCACAAAAATGTTCACGATTTAATTCCATTTTCGGACCGAGATGAATCTTTTAAGTTACTGTAAACAACACAAATAGCGCTGGTATTTCAAAACGTTCTGAGTACGTAAAAGCCAAAAAATGTCAAACTTTGCGATACAGCTGTCAGTTGCCAGATTGCAACACCAGGGTTGCCAAATCCTGCCAAATAAAAGGCACCCCTCGTATAAGTGTACTCGTATAAGCTTAAAATATTGGCCAGTTCTTTAAATTATGTGGGAAACGACCTTTCATTTACGGCTTATGGTGCCACAATTATCGACTTTTTGCGAACTAAAATTAGAATGGTGGACGATGGCATAATAGCTCACCATATCACATAAGCCATCAAACAAGGCTCAAATATCGATAACTGTCTACTAACAACTATAAAGGGGTTTCCAATACAGGTGTTAGGTGTTAAATGGAAGAGTTGTTTAACGATATTTTATGGCCGGAATTAAATGGTATTGATCTGGACAACGTTTATTTCCAACAAGGTGGCGCTACGTGCCACACAAACAACGAAACCATTGATCTTTTACGGGAAAAGTTTCCGGACCGTGTTATCTCTCGAAGAGTTGATCACAATTGGTCACCGAGATCTTGTGATTTAACACCTTGTCACTTTTTTCTTTGGGGCCATGTGAAAGAGAAGGTCTACGCCAACAGGCCAGGGTCGATTTAAGACTTCAAAGATGGAATTCGTGAGGCTATCGAGGGCATAAGGCAGCCACTTTGCCATTCGGTTAAGGAAAATTTCATAAAAAGGATTTTGTCCTGTAAGCGTGGTCGTGGTGGTC
>JAYXIM010008936.1:0-12022 GCA_037575425.1 Anastrepha fraterculus | reverse complement strand
ATCCGACAGAAGAAACGAGAGGCCGAAATACGTGAGTGCGAGGAGCTTGAGATGCTGGCCAATAGGAACAACGCCCGAAAATTTTACCAGAAAGTTCGGCGGCGGTGAACGAGGACAAAACGAAGTACCTCCTGTCTTCAAACAAACAGTCGGTGCACTCGCGTATCGGCACCCACGTCACTGTTGACAGTTATAATTTTGAGGTTGTAAAAGACTTCGTGTATTTAGGAACCAGCATTAACACCGATAACAATGTCAGCCTTGAAATCCAACGTAGAATCTCTCTTGCCAACAAGTGCTACTTTGGACTAAGTAGGCAATTGAGCAGTAAAGTCCTCTCTCGACGAACAAAACTAACACTCTACAAGACTCTCATCATGCCCGTCCTAACGTATGGCGCAGAAGCTTGGACGATGACAACATCCGATGAAGCGACGCTTGGAGTGTTGGAGAGAAAGATTCTGCGTAAGATTTTTGGACCTTTGCACGTTGGCAACGGCGAATATCGTAGACGATGGAACGATGAGCTGTATGAGCTTTACGACGACATAGACATAGCGCAGCGAATAAAGATCCAGCGGCTTCGTTGGCTGGGTCATGTCGTCCGAATGGATACAAACGCTCCGGCTTTGAAAGTATTCGATGCGGTACCAGCTGGTGGTAGCAGAGGAAGAGGAAGGCCTCCTCTGCGTTGGAAAGATCAGGTGGAGAAGGACTTGGCTTCACTTGGTGTGTCCAATTGGCGCCGGTTAGCACGAGAAAGAAACGACTGGCGCGCTTTGTTAATCTCGGCCAAAATCGCGTAAGCGGTTATCGCGCCAATTAAGAAGAAGATTATTGTATAAAATTAATATATATATCTATATCATAAACAAATAAATAATATTATGTATACTTATCTTCAAAATTTTCATGTTGTATTAGGAGACTAATGTCTAATGAAATTAAAAATAATCTTATATCAGGAGTCGGAATTAAATTAAACAATCTAGAAAATGGCAATTTTTCCATAACATAAAATTCAATGACACTATGAAACATGAAGTTTTTTTAAGGTTTAATTTGCTTAATTAAAATTTCATCATTTATTCAAAATCGTACAGAAAGTTATTTGGTCTCCAATGAAACCTGTTGGTTTTAGATATTTGTCAACATACCAGCCGCATGTTTCGGGCTGCATTTTTAGGCATTGCATGACGCCACATGGAATTAACAAATATCGTTCGCAAAATTTTTTGTTGCAGTGATAACCAGCAAGGGGGTATAGTATTTCAGTCGAAACTTTTTAATTTTTTTTTAAAACTTTTCGTTATCTTCTTTTGAAGAATAGCTTCTCAAAAAAATTCGATGTCTCGTTTCATCCACTCTATTGCAGTTTTTTATGCCATACATGCTAGCCGTGAATTCTTGAACAGTGTCCATTTTTTCATTAATGAAAATATCAGCTTCATCTGTTAATGACGCAAAAACCATTTGGTACTTCTCGTTTTTTGAAAATAATTTAAATGGTTTTACTTTTTCTCTATTATAAAATGCTGCCGTGTAATCGCATCCTGTAAACGCATGAAAAGCCGGAAGACTTTGACATAATTTTGATCCCAACTTCTCTGCTAATGCGGTGCAATTAATGCATTCTAGGTGTTGATGTTTATTTTTTGTCATTGCATTAGCTAGCCAAATTTCCGATTGTTGAATTTTGTGTATATTTCCCAGAAAAATAATCAAAACATCAGTATCAGAGGCCTTTATCAAAATTTTCGAGCCTGGTGCCACTTTATAAGCATGGTATATCATCCTCGTATCCGCTTCTTCGTGATGACAGACATAGTCAACTTCTTCAGTTTTTTTAATGGAGTTTTGCTGAACTTCATAAGAGTTGCACTGATGGTCAACTGTTAAACAAATTTTTTTATTTCCAATGATCGTTACCACATTATTGTTTACCCAATACTCAGCTAAAAAATGTACCAATTCTTCTTTGAAGCGATAGTTCTTGAGGCTGTGTAAAAAATCTTTGGGTCTGTTCTGTTGAGGTCCAGAAATTTTAAACGGGGTATCAAATTCTTTTCGATTGTGACGTTCGGAATCTTTGATCGACGGTGATGTATAACGATCGAAAACTAGATGTATTTCTGTAGCCGTTGTTGAACAAATTTTAATGAGTATTGTCTCAGCAACTTTGTCAAATGTTTGCGGCATTGAATATCCGATCAAATGTAAAAAGTAAAAACCATCAATTATATCAACGTTGATACCTGTGGGCTCGACCATTTCAGTTTCGGATTTTAAAGCTTTCGCTAAAGTTGATTTCGGAGTTTTAAACATTTCTCCAGCACATGAGAAAAGTGCAGGTGGCATTGGTGCGAGCGGAAATGTTAAGCAACATTTTATGTTAATTTTTTTGTTAATACTAATTGCCAAGAGTCGCCCAAATATGTCTCGCTTCATTTTTAATAACACCTTTTTATTTTTATCTTTACTCATCACAACTTTGCTGGTGCACTCTGAAGCGAAATTCAAGATTTTGTTCCGTTTAATAGGTTTTTCGAATCTACCAGGAGTTGTTGAACATTCATTAATAAAATTCATCTTTTCTTGACTGCCAGTCGCCTTGACGTTGAGTAAGAAATCACCAACTTCTTCAGAGGCTGCTTTACCCGTGGAAATATTGAATAAACAATTTTCATCTATTGTTCCATCAAATGGATTCATTGTATTTTTTATAACTTCAATAATACTGTCCAGGTTTTTTCTATCTTTTTTGATTTTGCTTTGTTGCAGTGAGTGTGAAGTATCATCTTTTTTCCGCAGCCCGATATTTTCTTTTACAGTTGATAATATTTTCGTCCTCATGCTGTGACTGAGCGCCCATCTTTGACGTGCTGATATTGCATCTACGGCAAGATTATCAGGCAACTGATTGCTAGCATCAGCATTGATAGTCTGCTCTAGCGTTAGGTCTACAGGTGATCGAGCAAAATTGGCTTTGGTTCGTCTGAAATAATGTCAGTTGCTCTGAAATAATGCATATACTATAGCTTGTCGTTATCTTTCTCAAATTCACGTAAAAAGAGCATGTGCACTCGTTCTAATTCGAAACACGCGAATTTATCGCATACACAGTCACACGAAAATTTAGATTTTTAAAAATCGACAACCGGAACTTTGCACAAATTTTCCGCAGTCAACCCTATACCATAAATTTTGAAATAAAATTAACTTTAATTTGACATAAATTTCATTGCGTAACTAGATGGGTGCAAATTACTACTGCGACTTACCTGTATACACCTGGCTACCTTATACCTGCACAAGAAAAAATAAGGCAACCCGGTGGCTGCATGTTACACAAGTTACATACTTACGACTAGTATACATTTTAATACGTAACGGAATAGGTGCAAAATTTTAAAAAAATTAATTTTTTAATTATTAATTAATTATACTTTGCACAGGAATTTCTAGGCAACCTTTGCGAAATATATTTTGTGACATATTAAATGTTATAAAAAAATATGTTTCATCCCGTAACGTGATGGGTGAAGGTCATTCTATGGCCGGATCTTCTACTATGACGATTCAAGAATTTTTTACGGCTGAGCAAAAGATTGTAAACATCGCATCATCTCGCACGAACAAGTTAGCGGTAAATTGCTCCAAGATAAACATGAACTTTCACACTTTTATTCACATACATACATATGTACATACATACATACATACATACATGTCAGTCAGCCGCGAGGTTCATTGATATTGTCCGTAATGTGCACGGGCATATGTACTTACAAACATATGAGTACGCATACTGCTTTTACTATTGGGCAATTTTTACCCACTTATACCAGAGAATGTTAATGCATTCTCTGCTTATACAGGATAAGTGTCAATTCTGAAACGATGAATTTCCCATGAATACTCAATTTTGTCTGTCTCAGATGATGACTGTTTTTTACGCTCTCTGTCATTAGTTGCAGCAAAGTCAAACACCTTTTTGCTTATTTGGCGCAGTTATTCGCTCTACTTCATTTCCACACTTAGATGGCGCTTTGTCGATTCAATTTATTACCACCGGAAGTCAAACGAACTGTAGAACCAGAGAATATTAATGGACTTATTTCATGCCCACAGCGAAGCGAATGAATTTGCGATTGGGAAAGATAAATAAGCAGTCAATTCATGGCGTAGTTGCTAAAGTCGCCGGTATTGTTTGTATGATGTTTGAGGCGCGTATTTAGTCCAGGTTCAAGTCCTGAATAGTCATACGTTTTTTCTCGCTTTATTTCTGTTTTACAATTCAGTTTGGTAAAATTGTTGAGTTTAATTTAATTATAATTGCTTTGAAATACTGTTTTAGGTTTGTTAGAATTTGATATTTAGAAAATTTTTTTCTGTATAAAATAGTTCATATCCTGTATGAACTGATTTTATATAATCAAAAAGGAAATATGTAGATATAAACATGCATATATTTAATCTCTTTAATCAAATCTAAGCTATATTGATGACAAAATATCATTCTAATATCCGTCCAGAAAGCCAAACCCGCATACACACATACATATGTACATATGTATATAAGTACGCATACATGTGTGCACACTTTCAACGAACGCAAAATGTATGCATATAAAACAGCAAATCGAATAAATGACCGATTTAGAAAGTTAAATTAACCATTATAGATTAGGGCAAGCATGAAAGACATGTCTAGGCGTACTACATCGTTGCGTATTTGACTCAGGTTCAAGTCCTGTACACACTTTTTTTTCTTTGTTCGATATTTTTATTTAATTTTTTGTACAGGTTTTTCTAATACCTGTTATTTAGAAATTTATTTTCTATATAAAATTATTCATACTTTTTTTGAATTGATTTATATGTAAAACAGCTATAAAGGCAATCATATGAATATGCATTCCTATATTTAATCTCTTCAGTCAAATCTGAACTACTTACATACATACACATATTGATGAGAAAATATTCTAATATCCATGGATGCATCCAGAAAGCCAAACGCCCATACACGCATATGTATATAAATATAAATAAATATATACAAACCTTCAACGAACGCAAAATGTATGCATATAAAAAACAACAACTGCGACCGCCTTCTTGTCCGTCAGTGAAAAGATGGGATATGTATACCCTATGCGCAAAAAGAACCGGAAAGGTGATGTTGACTGTTTCCTTTGATTGCCAAGGCATAGTCCACCATGAGTATCTTCCATCGGGCCAGACAGTCAATAAAGAATATTGGCCCCTATTATGAGTTACATTCGATCTTCGATATTCGCTGGTTGTCGAAGAACGAAAATCGAATGTCAATTTGGTATTATGAGCGGTGCAACCCTATCGAAATTTTCGTTGTTTACCGAATTTAGAGTCGAATGCAATTTTGCTTTCGATTGTGTAGCGTATTGTGGGAAAACTTGTTAAAGTGTAAGTTGTTTACGATTATTTATGGTTTTATAGTAACCAAATAATAAATATATACTAATTTTGTTAATTTTATGCAGATCGAAAGTCGTGAGTACCAAACAACAATTAGAAAGGCGAATCCACAATTCGCAAAAGGGATTTGCACCAAAGTTCAAGCAGCAAAAAAAGGGAGGAATTTACAACGGAGCTGAATTGCTTGGGACCACCAGTGAGAACGGCAGCAAAATGGATTAAGCTTAATAATGGTTTTTTTTTGTGATATTTATAGAAATACATTTTTATTTTCCCTTGGCAGGTATGGGCTGAAATACGTAGAGGAACTGAAATACATATTTTTTTCGAATGACGAATAATTGAATAAAGAAAATTTGTAACAAAAATAAAACAGCAACTGTGGCGTAAAGGTTTCTATTTAATACTTTTTAGATTTTTCTATAATATTCTCAAAATTTCATTTCTTATGTTTACTGCTGCTCCGTTATTTGACTCCACTTCAATACCTTCAGCATCATCGTACACAGTGGGTTGAACAAGTCCTAGCATACCTTCATTACCAATACTCAATTGGTACGATCCCTGAGCACAAAATCGCAGAACTGTGGCTAGCTTTAACATATTTGGAATGGATTTGGCTCGAGTGCACTGCTGCAACTGGTTTTCTGTACTGGACAGTAGGTTCATAAACGCCTCTTTAGATAATCTAAAGTTCTATAAAAATCTGTAAGGAAATTTCTGTAATATTAAGTACGTCAACACATTTGGAAAATTCGAAACTTACTCAGTGGAAGCCATTTCTAGGGGGTTGGATGCGCCCCTCAACTGTTTTCTACTTCTAGCTAGTTCCACTAATCTCTCATCGTTCGATGAATCGTCGAACCACAACTCCGTTGTACTCATTTTCACAAAAAATACTTTTTTTAACTTTTAAAAATAATGTTGGCAAAGAATTTCAACACAATCGGTTTTTCTTTTATTTTGATTTGCTGTATCAGCTGAGAAAAAATTATCTATTGTAAATGCGTCGAGCGATCGAAATTCACAATAGTCCTATTCTTCAACGAATGAGCACCATAATACCAAATGAAAATTCGTTCGATCAGCACTTTCGACTACAGTCGAAGATCGAATCATATAGTAAGTTTCCACCGCAGCCGCTATCGTGTTCTCTGCCGCTATCGTGTTCTTAGCGCAAACACGAAACAAAACTCCTGTCAAATCCCATACAAAATTAAAACACAACTCCATACCTAAACTCACTTTTCAAAGCGTGTTTTGTTGGTTTGCGTCTAATTCAAAGCGTGTTTTGTTGGGTTTGCGTCTAAAATAATTATTAAGTGGTGGCAATGTGGCTCATTTTCCTCATTTATTATTGCATTCTTATCGAAATATGGCAACAATGATTGCAATTTGTCAATATGTTATTTGATTGACGGCCGCCGTAGCCGAGTGGGTTGGTGCGTGATCACCATTCGGAATTCACAGAGAGGTCGTTGGTTCGAATCTCGGTGAAAGCAAAATTAATAAAAACATTTTTCTAATAGCGGTCGCCCCTCGGCAGGCAATGGCAAACCTCCGAGTGTATTTCTGCCATGAAAAAAATCTGCTCATAAACATATCATAAAACAAAATGAAATAAATGTATAAAAAAAAAAATTTTTTTGTGATTCGAACCAAGGATTTCGGATCGGAAGCCCGCATTGCTAGCCGCTGGGCTATCGCGCTGTGCTGCCGCCGCAAAATAATGTATCATAAATCTGTTTACCATACCAAAGACCATACACTTTGCAAACACATTTCGGTGGAAACAGTTGACAGTTCTCCCAAACACAACTCCTGCAAACACGGTGTTTGCTTTTGGTGGAAACGGGGGCATAGATGACTAGATGTGAAACTCTTTTTCTCGTGAGAGCGCTGAAAAATGTGCATTTTTTATAACATTTTCCAATATTGCCACACCGGTAGAAACATGAATTGGGAATTTTTGAACCAAAGGCCTGGAATTTTTAGTTTCCACACCACCATTGTTAGTATTTAGTGTGCGGTTGCCCAATAGCCTTATATCACTCGTAAACACCTACATATACTAAAAATAAGCACAATCCGTATGAAATATGTACATAAATAAGCAAAAAATTTATATGTAACTGAAATTATTTAAAACTGAAATACAAAAGTAATTTAATAATAATAAAGTAATGAACGCGTAAATATCTCAAACATAAATTCAGTTCCCTTACCTACGCTTTTCAACCATGGAATATTTACGTATATACAAATTAACATAAACCAACACACAGTTTTCAATAAAATTACATTATGTACATAAGTCTAATTAAAAGTAGAAGTCGAAAAGGATATAACGAGCTTTGGATTCTACAAACTCACTTAAATTCAAATTATTACATTTCAATTGAATTAATTTTAAGACAAATAATTATAAACATTTCAACACGTCATTTCTCCATTAAGCAAAAAGGAACTGTTTTCGCCTGTTATTTTTTGGCGCGTTTCTTCTGGCAGTCTGCCATTTCGCCTATCAGCTGTTCAAAATCCCATAATGTGTGAGTGCTGCCAAGTTTTGAAACGTCCTCATGGGCGCGCTCTCTCTCAAAATGAATAAGTTTCACATCTAGTTATCTATGGATCGAATGTTGCTCATAATAGGAGCCATTATTTATCCGTTTTGAAGCCTTTGAGAGATGCTGTATGTTACAAACGGCCGGAAATGTGAGCAAACAATTCTTGGATTTTGCGTGATGATAACGCGCCATCGCACCGATCAAAGAGAATACGACGAAGGAGCTGAAGGCCATGTCGGCCTGCCGGGGGTGTTTGGAGGACTGGGTGTAAACGTTAACACATGTGTGTTGCCTCAGACGGGTCATATTTTGAAGGAGATAACATAAATTTGCCTTAAATTTAACTCTGTTTTGTTTAATTTAAACATTCCCGGTATTTTTTGATCATAGGGTACATATATACGGCTTTGCGGACAGAAATGTGTGATTTGCTGGAATTGTTCAAGGAATCTAAGTCGCATTAACTCGCGACTGTCGAACAGTTGGAAGACATATTTACATACATATAAGGGTGCAAACATACATACGGAGCCGCGGCCACTCGACATGACAAAAATTCAAGATTTATCAAATACTAGCAAACCCGGCCCCCTTCGCTGGGCACACTAAAATAGAATAGATATGGTTTAGAACAGAAAATATATGATTTTCATATTATTTATTTCTTTATTCAAGCGCTTTGGCATAAACAACATTTCTTGTTTTTCTATTTGTTTTTGAGTAAATATAAAATATAAATTGAAAATCAGAAGATTGTTTTTAAATTTCAAATCAACGCATATGAATAAACAATCGTCTTTTTTCCTGCTCATCCATGAATTTTTCGTTTCAATTTATATGTTTTATTAAGCATTGGAGCTTTTTTAACCATTACATTTATATTTTTCAAACGAAAAAAAAATTGTTTTCCACGAACACATCATTTCATTCGGATTTCACATTAAATTCTCAAATTTCGTAAGAAATTATTCACTGTTCCAAAATCCACTCCAAAAAAATTCACAAACAATTTTTACATGTTGCACTTACGTTTTTTCCTTATGGCATCCAAATCAGAAAGAAATATTGACACATTGTAACTCACACTGTCAATTTGACAGTTCAGTTCCGCCCACAGCGTTAAAAAAGTAAGCGACATTATGGCTGGTTCAAAAGAATGCTGTACCCGTTGCCAGTGCTCCGAATTACAACCAAACTTTACGAAACCCATTTTCAATACTTACTTAACAATGTGCGTAAGTTTGGTTTAATTCGGTGCAAAGACACGGCGGGTCCACGTTTTGGCATATATTTCGAGACCCTAGTCATCAATAGGTATGAAAATTACCCCGTATTAAAGCACTTATCAACAGCTTTCATTTGATACCCATATTGTACATACACAACCAAAGGTTACCCGGGTCCACGTTTTGACCTATGTATATCTCGAGACCCCAGTCACGGAGCGGCATGAAAAATACTCTGTACTAAAGCATTCACCAACAGCTTTCATTTGATACCCATATTGTACATACACATCCGAAGGTTACCCGGGTCCACGTTTTGACCTATATCTCGAGACCCTATCTACCAATAGGTATTCAAACTATACGGAAATCATCTTCAATACCTACTTAACAATGTGTGTAAGTTTGGTTTAAGGGAGAACACCACTGTGACAACTTCAAAAAATCGATTTTTTGAAAACCATCTAGAAAAATCTAGAATACATTTAAGAATAGAATGCCGTTTGTCCCAGGTCGAAAAAATAATTATTTTCGGAGATATTAAATATTTTGTGGAGCGGTGCAGCGCAATTTATCGCATAACTTCAAACTTTGAACACGTTTTTCTCAAAACCACTTTTTTGAGTGCGGCACGCAGTAGAACTCGAGCAATTCTTATCCGATCGACTTCAAATTTGGACTGCATCGATAAAACTAGATTATCTAAAGAAGTACATAGGGTTTTTTCGATATCTAAAAAAAAAAAAAAATTATAGCCTTTTTTCGAAGAGAAATTTTGCTCGAAAATCGACCTTAAATTTGAAAAGCGTTCCAATTTTTTAAAAATCCATATTTTTTCAAATCCCTATGTACTTCTCTTCAAAATATCATATTATTAACGAAAACACTCGGTATTTTTTTCAGATCGACTTTGAAGACAGTTCTGCTGCGTGCCGCGGATCACTGCAGAAGCCACAGCACCTGACGCGGGAGCTTCCCCAGCGCCACCATCGGGGTTGAAAATTTTGAAAAAGTTTGTTATGTATCTTTAATAAACAACAAACAAAACAAAACAAAAAAATTTGAAATATCTCTTTTTTTTCCCACAAAAAAAATTCTTGAAAAACGGCATAAAAAACAGGGGGTCACAGTGGTGTTCTCCCTTAATTCGGTTCAAAGACACGGCGGGTCCACGTTTTGGCATATATTTCGAGACCCTAGTCATCAATAGGTATGAAAATTACCCCGTATTAAAGCACTTATCAAAAGCTTTCATTTGATATCCATATTGTGCAAACACATTCTATGGTCCACGTTTTGGTCTCTATCTCGAGACCCTAGTCACGGAGCGGATGGAAATACTCTGAACTAAAACATTCACCAACAGCTTCCATTTGATACCCATATTGTACATACACATCCGAAGGTTACCCGTCTCCACGTTTTGACCTATATCTCGAGACCCTATCTACCAATAGGTATCCAAACTATACGGAAACCATCTTCAATACCTCCTTAACAATGTGTGTAAGTTTGGTTTAATTCGGTGCAAACGGCGGGTCCACGTTTGGCATATATTTCACGTTTTGGCATATATTTCCAGACCGTCATCAATAGGTATGAAAATTACCCCGTATTAAATCCAAAGCACTTATCAACAGCTTTCATTTGATACCCATATTGTACATACACAACCAAAGGTTACCCGGGTCCACGTTTTGACCTATATCTCGAGACCCCAGTCACGGAGCGGCATGAAAAATACTCTGTACTAAAGCATTCACCAACAGCTTCAATTTGATATCCATATTGTACAAACACATTCTAGGGTCCACGTTTTGGTCTCTATCTCGAGACCGTAGTCACAGAGCGGCATGAAAAATACTCTGGACTAAAGCATTCACCAACAGCTTCCATTTGATACCCATATTGTACATACACATCCGAAGGTTACCCGGGTCCACGTTTTGACCTATATCTCGAGCCCTATTTCCAAAATAAAATATAGTCCATGTTACTCGTGGATGATGTAGCTTCCGAATGGTGAAAGAATTTTTAAAATCGGTCCAGTAGTTTTTGAGCCTATTCATTATAAACAAACAAAGTTTTCCTCTTTATAATATTAGTATAGACATATTGGCAAATAATTCCACGCGAAATATTCCAATATTGACTACTTTCGAATGGTCGCGAAAATTGGCATATGAATGAAATTGAAATATGAGCTCGAACTTATGAATGAACTTTTTGTTTTTGTTCTAAATTGTTCAGCGCCGTCGTTGGTAGAATCATGGCCGCTGCGACTGCGTCTACGAATGTATTTTGTTTTTATAGTCGCTAGGCTTAGATTTTAGCTTTGGGCGACATGTGCATGTGAGATATGTGTTTTTGTTGTGTTCTAGAACATTTTAGAATGTGTGGTGGCAAAGCGGCCATCGCGTTGCGCTTGCTGTTGCTTTTCCGTCTATCAAAGTATTGTGTTTTTGTAAGTACAATATTAGGAATATCGACTGGTGAAAGACAAAAGTACACGGAAGCAAGAATGGAGCGCTGTGCTCTCGCATATGTATATGCATGAATGTATGAACGTGCATGGATGTAGTAACATATGAATACAATTATTTTGGAGGAAGTTTAGAAGGCAAGTAGGTATATATGTAAGTATACATGCTAGGACATAAAGTGGGTATATATACATACATAGAGCAGAATTGTTTTTGCACTTGTTAGGAAGAAACTCGTTCACTAGTGCGTATGTGTATTTGATTTCTTGTAAGAATGTGATGTGCT
>JAYXIM010008935.1:0-12219 GCA_037575425.1 Anastrepha fraterculus | reverse complement strand
TGCGCTTTTCGTTCATTATTAGGTGTAAACCCAGCAGAAAATCAAACTAGTTTACAACTAGTACATAATGTAAGCTAATAGAGCTTAAGTTACATGGCTGCTCATGCGAGATCGCACTCGGACGAAAACATAATATTTCATTATTTGAGATACCATTGTGAGGATAAAACGGAGAAAAACAGGAAAGAGGGGGTTTTGATTGAGAATTACGAAAAAGATAGAGCGATGAGTACTTACCGTTCCTTACGAATACTGTTTACGAAATTCATCAGGTGCGTGATATCTAAACCTGCTGTATCTGCAAGTGTAGCAAAAAATTAAGAACCAGGCTGTCTGAACCTCTGCCTGGCGAGAGCAGAACAGCTGAGGAGAAGTTGCTAAGTTGATTCCACCTTATCCATTATTTAAATGCTGCACAGAAATTTCGCAGCAATATCAATTCTCACAGCACAGGGTAAGGGTGCCCAAAAAATTCGAGAGCTGTTGTTAACCTTTCAAGTTCCCTCGAAAGCTTCTGATCTACCCGCGGCTAGAATGATCTTACTAGAAGGACTTTACATATTTGTGCACTAACCCAGCGCTCGTTGACGGGAAGGTCAGGGGCAGATCCCTGATTTCCCTCTTTTCGCGAAGGAACCACCCAAAAGTTCGGGATTGTAATGACGAGATACTGAAAATACCGGGTTCGCAAAAATCGAAAAAAAAATTACATCCTTAGTTAGAACTCGCTTCATTCGTGAATTTCGGTAACTAAACCTTCTGTATACAGAGGTACTAGGAACTACATATAAACCTTAAAGCTTTGGATTTACCACACTTCCTTGCAATATTCTATCCTTGCTGTTAGAGATCTTTTTTTAAAGCTTTATTTTGTTTCTCTGTCGAATAATGGCTAAATACCACCTTCGGGCAAGAAATTTGTTTAGTTTTAGTTTTGCTTTCTCATCAATCTGCTTAATGATGATTTTGTGCAACACCTAAAAAACAGAAGTTCGCTGAGCAGCAACTGCTGGCCACAGTACGAAGTTTTGCGTTCGTCAGTTTTCTTGGAAAAGTCGCCAACAGTCGGTGAGGTGCACATTGCATGTAGTAGGCTAAAGCGTTCCATTCCAACGAGCATTCGAAACTATGTGAAGAAATAAAACAATGCATATAAAAAACTAAAAGATACAAGAAAAAATATTTACAAAGCATAAGGCGAGTAAAAACATAACCAAAAAGAAGAGAAATAATGCAGTGAGGGAAATTGCAACATCAAGAGTTGCAGAAATAATTGCATTGTAATAGAGTTGGTTGCATACAAATATTCGCACCGCGCAAACGAACAGTGGCGTAGCTTCACTTATGTATATAGTATACATATATGTATGTATGTATGTATGTAGGCATGAATAAAAAAAAGAACAACACAAGACTTTTGTTTTTTTACTGCTCCGTTAAGTAATAAAAATGAAATATGCTGAGGGAGACTAGTAAAGTCGAAAATTAAACAGAAATCCTAAGTCAAATTTCAAACTATGCAACAGTCAAGCCACAACTAAGATACCATATGTATTTGTATGTTGCACATGTATACATTAAGTAGGCTCGCACTCCATACAAAAAAAAAAAATAGAATTTAAAAAAAAAAAAAAAAATTAAAATGAAAAAAAAAAAAAAATTGTTTTTAATTCGAGGTACTGACTTTCCAGGCGATTTATAAAATTTGCTATATTCGAATCACAAACTCACAAGCTCGATATGTTCGGTGCTTTCGGCAACTCGCATTTTTCTTCCCCAATCGACCGACTTTGATAATTATTTTATAGACAAGAATGTTCTATAACTCGTACTCATTATTCATATTGATCCAATTGACGAAATTGTTATTAAAAAATCGGGAATCGCTCTTTTTGCTCACGGTTTTACAAAAATGTTCACTCCTAACCTAAGTTAATAGTGTCATTAAACTCGTAATTCTGCTAACTGGAAAATCACCCTAACTCGCAAAATTTGGTGGTTCTTTGGATTAACTATGAGTTATCGCAATTCCATTGTATATTTTTAAACTTCAACTGCATTTTTTTCGCATAACAGTGCCATCCGGAGAGTACGGGCGCGTGTAATCACAGGGCACAACGTCTGTGGTCAGCATATGACTACCATAGGGATCGTAGACAGCCCGATATGCCTATCCTGTCTTGAGAATGACGACACTGCAGATCATTTTCTCTGTAGCTGTTCTGCATTTTCCAGAATCAGACTTAGGATATTGGGTTGCGATATTCTGAGGATGGACACAGTTCACACTCTTCCTCTTCCGGATCTCTTAAAATTCGTCAATGAATCCAAGAGTGACCTCAAACTAATTTATCCGTCTTACCACCCAGTTTCTATCTTTCCTATCTCTATTATTTCTACTGAAATCTATCCGGGTGTAGTGCAATGGTCTACTGACTGAGTGCTTGGACTTGTCCAACCCCTCACAAATCTATTCTAATCTTATCTATTATTCGTAAATTGCAGTGTTGAAATATACCTCCATTTCCACTTTGCTTTCTTTCATTAAATGAAAAAACGTAAGCTGAAGAGTTTTTAATCAACATTTTTTAGGAAATCTGCTGCCACCTACAAAGTAACGATATTTTTTGCCACTTTTTTCTGCAAATTTGTATCAAAAATTTAACAACTCGATAATTGGGATATTCGGAATATGTGTTTAACTTAGATTTAACCGTCGAAGGTTAACGCCTTAAAAGTTACGTTATAAGTAAAAACTAAAAAAAAAGTCAGAAAATTTCGAAATTCTTAGTTCGTTTCTTGCATGTCTAATACGATGTTCAGAACTTTGGGTAAAATGAGCTCGTAAATATATATAAAAGTTAGAAAAAAATATTAAAAAAAAAAACGAAAAATAAGAAAAAAATGAAGAAAAATAACGAAAAATTAAAGCAAAGTTTAAAAAAAATTAAAGCGAAATATAAAAAAATTAAAATAAAATAAAAAATTAATCCTTAAACGACCATTGATACAAACCCTCACAAATCTACTTTATTATACTTTATTAAAAGCGTTCTATCAGCCAAACTGAAAACCGGTATGATTTTTCGTCCCGTGTTAGTAGGCAGACGGATTTGCACGTAATCATCAATCAAATTAACCGAACCTTTTGAAGGATATGTTAACTAATAAGTATTTTTTTAAGTATAGCGGCACTAATACGAGCATTAAAATGAATTTTTAATCAAACGTTTTAGCCATGGTATTTCCATTTACAAGCCCTTACCACTAGTAATTCGTAGTCTTACGATTTCTTCTCATATACACCCCGCTGGATAATTATAAACACTCCACTATTTTTTTTAATGAAAATGTAGTATATCTATAACAAAAACCATATAACGCAAAGTTTCTAACCTTGTAAAAATTCCTCAAAGCCTTCAAATTTTTAACCAGAAAATTTAGAATTTGATTTTTGATACTTTTTTTTCGTTGAGGTGTCACGCTTTTTCTTCCACACAATGCCCATCCCCGAATTTTTTTATATGGAAGAAAAAGTCGAGTACTGTCTCAAAAAAACAAGAAATAGCGTAACTAGCGACATTTTATAGCCACTTTGAACTTTTACTTTCTTATACATACTCGTACTATGGGCTATAAAACTGCACACCTAGAAAAATTTTAGTTAAAAATTCAAAGATGAAATTTGTAAAAATTTTATACAAAGCTTGAAACCATAAAAATATAAAATTTCTTACATATAATATAATTACAAAACTACTTTAACAATTCATATAAAAAAAGTTTAAAAATAATTTGAAAAAGAAAAATTAGTAGCAGGAGAATTTTGACCTAACTTGCAAAAGCGTTCCCTTCTACCCCTTGATGAGTACTTTGTTGATACCTTCCTCCAATTTTTGATTTCCTTCTTGATGTTCTTCCATAAATGGAACGACCTAGAACTTTACACTGACTCCGAATGCCGGATTGTTTTTTATGAGAAGCTTTTTTCGTGGCAGAAATACACTCGGAGTATTGCCATTGCCAGCCGAGAGACGACCGCTATTATATAAATCCTTTTCTGTATTTCATTGTTTCGTGCCCGCAGCGATTTTTGCACGAAGGCCTTTGTGAATGACTGCCACTCGCAGACCCATTTAGCTACGGTGACTGCTCTTCGACTATTGGTTAAAATTAACTCATTCATATCCCGCAAGTCCCATTTGGAAGTTTTCGTATTTTAAATAAACGCCCAAAAATTGTATCAAATCTTCCTCAAGTAAATAATTTGCAATTATAAGCTAATTTTGTCTAACCAAAAATTGGTGTAATTTTTTTTATCTCTTTCATACCAAGTGAATTTACTTTACAAAATAATGTATTTCAAGAGTAAATTGATTTCTGGATGTGTTTCTGCACATCCCCACTCATGAATAACCCTGTGGTGACTCATAAGATTTTTTTTGGAAGTTAAGAATATTTTAATTTTTATGATCACCTTAGAAAAATTTCAAATTCTTTTGGTGCGCCACACTAATGTACTTACAAGTACATATATATAGTATGCGCATGGGTCACATATATTCCTTCCATTGCATACGTATCTGTTTACGCATGCGTGTGTGTGCCTGGAAGTATGCATAAGAGCGATATATAACAATACACTAAGTGCAAAAAGTTATAAAACAAAAGACAACAATGCAATAGGAAAATATACTGAACACACGCACATATGTATGTATATGTATAGTGTATGCACATTCATGTGCTTGTGTGCATGGGAAACTTTTTTTCATGTACAACTTGCATTCTGATGGTAAATTTTTATTGCTGGCTATCTTTGCTGCTGCTGGTGCTTCTGCTGTCTCTGCTGTCTCAGCTGACTAAACTGACTCACAAAGCAAAGCCCTCGAGTGTAAATTGGTCAATGTTGTTGCTTCAGCGTCACTCCTGCTTGTCCTCTACTCATCTTTGCTTTTTATTTGCTACACACACCGGTGTTCGCAATAATAGCAGCGCGACATTTTGTAAAGCTTTGACTATTTATTTATTTATAATTTTTTTATTTTAATTTTTTTATAATTATTTTTATTGTTTTTTGAATACAGCTCAGACCACAACAACAAAAATCATGTAACTCACAGTTTCAAAATTTATACAAAATTTAAAAAAATTATGGAAAAAGTGTTTTCTTATAGCGGTCATTCTTTGACAAGTAATGGGGAATTTCGGAGCGTATTTCTTCCATGAAGAAGCTCCTCATAAAAAACATTTCCGTTCGGAGTCGGCTTAAGACTGTAAGTCCCTCCACTTGTGGAACAAGTCACGCCGCAAATAGGAGGAGACTCTGCCAAACACATAATAGAAGTATACGCGGCGATTATTTCTTTATTTTTTATAAATTCTCTTTGAGTTGAAGTCAACGACTGAGCTAGCCACGACATGAGCTCAGCTTCCTTGACGTGAAAACCGTCGTTGTCTTGCAGAAACAACCACTTCAATAGCATATTCTATTCAGCGTATGGCAGAATTACATTTGCTAAAACTCCCACATACCCCTGCGGATCCATTGTTCCTTTTATCAAGTGGATTGTTCCAACGCAACTGTAGCAAAAATTTCCCCATACTATCACTTTTGCATCGCTATGTTTGACTGTCTTGAGGGTGTATTGGGGATTATATTCAACATTTTGCGAACGATAGACATACTGCATAGACCCAGTTCCCCTTTGTTTTTGTTGACAAATGAGCTTTTCGTGGATTTTGTGCATATTATTTGCGCTCTAACAAGTGTATTATAACTGTTACGTCACTAACATTAAGATATAAATGTTTTTTTTTTTATTTCTACAGATGACGCTGCATGTTCTTTTTTAGAGACTAGGAGTAAATGCCGATCGTCTTCTCTGGTAGTTTTGCGTTTGGAAGTTCGCTATCATTTGATCAGATAACCCGAGTATTTCTTTTATTTCTCTTTTTGTTTTACCTTTTTTCGAAGATTTTTAATGGTTTTACGCACTTTTCGGTACAGTGTTTTCCACTATTTGAAATTTAAAACAAAGCAAAATGGTAAAACTTTACTCATTCTTATCTAACTTGTTTCTCAGTTTTCTACACAAACCGTTAAACAATACATTTTTTATAATACTTTTTATAATTTCATAGCAAGTACCTCAAGATAATCCTTCGTATATTACTTGGGGAATCCCGTTAGAAGTACTGCTAGAAGAGTGCATTGTGTATGTGTTCTTACTAAAAAATTGTGATTGAATATACTTGGCAAGGGCACTTCTAATATTTTGAACACGGCTGTACATACATATTGGCATTGTTGCCTTTATGGTCTTTAATGTTGATGATATTGTTGTGTTACATTGCGCCAGGAGTGGAGGGCGTTGGTTCGTGACTTTGTTACGACACTGTAACTGTAGACATCTCGAAAGGTAAAACATATGTTCTTGTTGCCTTAAAAGTTAAGTTTTTTACTTGGATATGTTATTTTAAGGCAAGTAGGTATGTGCATTTGTTGTTGCAAATGCATTTGCTGCCTGAAGTAATAACAAATCGAGATGCTTGCATACATTTTCTAAGCTTTGACAGGATTTTGATAAGTTTATGTCAACAAAGGAGAGATTTCTGCGAGCTTCATTGATTGGGACTAAGCTTGATGGCTTTATTGATTTCTAAAATTAGGAATATTTCTTTTATACTTTGAAACAAATCAAAAAAGATGTGAAGAAGATAATTTTTTTGCAATTTTATTAGGGGTACTAGATTTTGCGGACTTGGCGCACGAGTTGCTTTAAATCATAGACTGGCCTTCCGGCAAGATGCGTTCTCATAATTCCCCACACATTTTCAATAGGGTTGGTGTCTGGAGACTTGGAAGACGCCATTTTCTTGTTTTGTTGTTTCTCAATGTATTTTTCTGAGAGCAGTGGTTTTGATGATGTGGGAAGATAGGATATGTTCGCCTCCTTCAGTCGACGTTTGATGGCGTTGATGCTCACATCTATTCCCTTTTTAGCAAGAACTGATCGTGGTTGGCGTAGTCTCAAAGAAGGGTCCCGCTTAAAAAGTTGGACGATCACTTTATCCTGCTTTTTTGTCGTCACTCGCTTCAAGCTGCGCTCGGAAAAGTCATCAACATTTTGTACACTTAATACCGCTAATTCCACATCACAATAAACTTTTTTGATTTTTTAATCACTTTTGCAGCCGCAGCGTAAGATAATTTCGGCTCTTTCGAATTCGTGCATAAAAATACCACCTCAAAACGCTTCCCGTACTTCTCACTCATTTTTGTTTGGTTACGTTTACGGGAAAGTTTCGAACGACACTAACTTGAGTTAGCACTGGCGTCGTAGCCCTTGAGTGGGACTATTACGCAGCAAAAAGCAGAACGAAATATATCTTGAAGTTACAAGTAAAAAAAACCGGTTCTTTTCTTCTGACACAGCCTATATATATTTATTGTGTTCTTTGAAGTTTAGGTTGGATCTATGGTTCTCGTATTGCCGCCTGGCGTGCTATACAGAAAAGTACTACAGACGTTACCAGTATGGAAATATTTTGCACTCATGGCAGGAGTGATTCCTCAATTCTGGAAAACTACAACCATAATACCCGTGCCAAAAAGCAGTGCAAATATTGACGAGATTAAGTCCCGCCGTCAATTTTCTCTCATATCCTTCATGTTAATTGAAATATAGCAGTTCCCTTTTTCGACCAAGAGGAATTCAAGCCAGACAGAGCTTGTGCCGATGCATTCCTATATATAGATTATTTTGCTACTAAAGCACTTTCCAAGAATAATAGAAACAAGATTGCGCCTATCAGAGAGTGCGTGGCGTCCCGTTAATCTAGTCTATCTAATCATTTGCTCTTCGAAATAAATTTAGTGCATTTTTATACCCAAAATGCAAACATTTTTGAGTTTGGCTTTGTTTCTCTTTTTGATTTGGAGCTACAAAAAATTGTAAGATAAAACAAAAAGTAAATTTAAAAAAAGTTGAAACAGACCACTCTGAAAAGATTTTAGTGCTATTGAAAATTTGTTGGTTCTCATAAAATTGGATGTTTTGGAAGTGCAAATCTCATTTGTTTCGCTTTTTGAGGTTATGCAAGAATATTGGATATTTTTCTTTCACACAGAAAAAAGCACGTAACACCATCTGAAAAAAAAATTTCTTAAAAAACAATGCGGCTTTGGAACCACTTGAAACTTTCACCTACGAAACAAACAGTTAATGACCTATAAAATTGCATACTTTGTGGAAGACATTAAGACGCACATCACAAGTACGAGAAAGAGCTCATCCAAATAACCAAAACGGGGGTAATTGCTAATTATATATTATATAAAATTGCATACTTAAATATTCCTAAAAATTAAAATATTTTGAATTTTTTTTAATTCCTATAAAGTCGGAAACTTCGAATTATATGGTTATGGTAGAAGAAAGACCTATATTAAAAAAAAAGTAATGTCTAAATTTAAATGAGCAACAGATAAATTGAAAAAAATAAATAAATAAGTCCTTGTGCTATAACTATTTAACGCAGTATTTATTTATTTATTTATAAATCCATCGTTGATGAAAACGAAATATCTTTCAGGGTTTTATCTGACCTTCATCGATCATTGTTGCATTCCAAGGACATAAACTTATTTTCTTTAAAGCCAAGCTACTCCAAATAATCATGCAAAATTAGAACGTTTTCCTGTGGTATAGAAACCTCTTTTTAAATTTAATGGCGTCCTCTGTTTTGTCTCCGATTGGGTCCAGTTCTCGAGATAACGGTATTTGAAAATTCTCTTGGGAAGCTTAGAGCTGTTTCAGGAACATCGTTTCTCTTGTATTGTACCAAGTTTTAGCAGACTACTGTACATTCGTATATAAGTTGGTCACTACCACTATCGCATTCGCAATCTGCCCTCGCTTTATAAACATTAAATGCCACTGTGAATAATCCAAGTTTATTGGGGAGGAATAATAATATGTAAAGAGCTCTAGTTTTTTTTACGTATGGCACTGGAAATAAGCGCCAATCAATGCATTAGAAGAATAGCCCAATTTCACCGACAGCAAAAAAACCATTAATGAGAAAATCAAAGCAAACCAGCGAAAAGAGAACACCAAAAATTAGAATACATTAATTTCAAATTAGGTAGCAATCGTGCCACTTCATTATTCTAACAGTAGCGGCAAGTCAACTTGATTATAATTAAAACTCCACTTTCATACAAACACACATATAAAGAAAAAAGAAGAAAACTTCAGTCATATCCGTTACGACAACTTCCGCTAATAAATTATGCGTTCGCGCTCGCTTGTCTCACTGTCTGTCATTCACCTTAAACTTGCCACAAATCACTTGCTTCTCGGCTTCACGTCAATGCAAGCACGCACAGGCACCCACAGGTTGTAAGCATACCAAAAAAAAAAAAATGAACAAAATAGACAAGATGCAGAATAGTAAGAGAAAAATATGAAAGGTTTTTACCTGGCACTATCCGCCTACGAAGTGGAAGCGGTACAATTTATTGCAAGCAAAATGCAATCAACTGCAAGTAAGTGATGAAAAGCAGTCACAAGAAGAGCGCAAGGAAGGAATCCAAGACAAAGGAAAGTCTGTATAATATCCGTTTGATGTACATTTGCTGTTACATTTACTTTTATTAACTACGGCACAGAATTTCATATATACCATTGATGATCGAAAATGCGCTTGGAAGATTTGTGAGGCTTTTCAGATGGGTACTGAGCGTGATTTACAGGTTAGATATATAGCTACTGTGTTGCGTAATTTGCTTATTTTCGATATATTTTCTTAATTAGTTTGGCGCGAAAAATAGTTTTCTTGAAATAATCTATGCAAAAGTACAGTACATTACAAATTTAATCTTCAAAATAATAGCCATCGCTAGCGACACATTTTTCCCATCTCTCAGGCAATTTGTGGATGCCGCGCCAAAAAAATTGGCCGTCTTTGGCCCCAAACCAATCATCGAGCCACTTTTTGACTTCTTCGTGAGAATTGAAGCGCTGCTCGGAAAGTGCGTGGCCCATCGATGCAAACAAATGATAATCGGGAGGCGCCAAGTCTGGTGAGTAAGCCGCATGCACCAGCGGTTCCCAATCGTACGTCTCCACCAATTCCCGGGTCACTCTTGTTCAATGTGGCGGTGCATTGTCATCAAGAAAAATTACTTTGTAATGCCGATCGGCATATTCTGGGCGTTCTCGGTGTACAGCGCTGTTCAAATCGGCCAATTGTCGTTGATAGCGTGCACCGTCAACTGTTTCACCTGGTTCTAATAGCTCGTACCAAATCATACCACGCTGATCCCAGAAAACACACAACATTGCCTTGCGGCCAAAGCGTTTTGGTTTGGCCGTTATTTTTGGCTTGTGGCCGGGCGGACCATACGATCGTTTACGCTTGGGATTGAAGAAATACACCAATTTTTCATCACCCGTAGCGATTCGATGCAAAAAAGACTTCCTTTTGAACCGGGGGAACAGCATTTCACAAGTGTGCATTAGGTTACGTTAGATTAACTCGGCTGGCATTAAGCCACGCATAGACCGTTTGGTCACTAGCGATACCAGATGGAGGCTGACCTTTATTAAGATTTAATAAATGATACCATATAAAAATACAGAAGATGCCTTAAAGTTTGTTCTATATCCTCTCTGTATATGCCGCTAATAGATTATGACCTGTCAGCATACCTATGATAGTTGCGGTCTTTTCGTAAGAGCGTAAGTACGAACTGAGTTTTTTGTCATTAGTTCTACACATGACTTTTGCAGTTTTGCGAGCGGTCAGATTAGTCCACCTAGCATCCGCCTGCTTTTTCATGCAGACGTCCATTTCCTTATAAATTATGTCTCAGTTTTGTCTACGATGCCTTTGTGACCCGCTACCCAATAGATGTGCAGCCTTCTGTGGGCGGCTAGCCTTTCTATGGCTTCCCTGCTCCGTTGGACTTTTTTGGACTTAATAAATACAATATGAGGTTATTGCTTTTATTCCTGCTTGACTGTCCGCGTAAATATTAATCATGGAGTTTTTTTCAGTTTTTGTGTAGGCTAGCTCCGCGAGTTTTCCCAACAGCAAAAGCTTCCGCTTGTAAAATACTGCTTTGATCCAGCAGCTTGATTGGCAGCCTAATCCCTAGTTTTCAACAGTAAATATCCGCTCCCACACCGTTTAAAGTTTTAGAGCCGCCTGTGCAAATGTGAGAAGTCCTACGGCCCGGCTTCATGCCTTTGTGCCGTCCTTCCTCTTCAATTTTTGTTTGAAACTTTTTCTCCCAATTAAAGCGTGTAGTCTGTGGAATCTGTACTCCTCTTTTCTATTGAGCTACTTCCGAAGGTTTTGTAAGTAAATACTCCAGAAGGCACTAACCTTCCCACGGATTTTGCTGCAATATTTTCCGCCATTATACATTAGATTGTATCCAGTTCTCGTACTTAGCCATTAGATCTTAATTCCTACCACCTTGTAAATTCAAACTCGTCAAAACGCATTAAACATTTGCTAAGCAAGCGCCATGCCAATGATTCTCAGAATACCTCTATAGCTTTCTATACTTGCTGAAAGGGTCATAGCTAAGAAATGAATGTTAAGGTTAATGGATCTAATACGAGGCTTTGTGCTGATGACAGTAATCGTTGTCTTATGCTTCAAGCAAACATTTCATTCCGGTAGGATGTGAAGGAAAACACCATTTCCCATTTCCACTCTAACTGTCTTCAACTGTGCTGAAATTCGCTCAATATCTGGGGATACTACTTTTAGCAACATTAAATGAGGTGACAGATATTGACATAAAGAAGTTGAGAGATGGGAAGACAAACTGTGTTTTGGCCAATACTGCAATAATATAACTGTAATACAATAGTTGTAATATTACAGCTCGCCTCCAATCATTGCCCTAAGAATGCTGTTTGCTTTAGTGACATCCATTTCAACTTAACCTGACCTTAGCTTCTCATAAAGTCATGATAGTTCTGCATTCCTTTCGCGAGAGCGTAAGTACGAATGGAGTCAGTTTTTTGTCATTAGTTCTACACATGACTTTTGCTGTTTTGCATGTGGTCAGGGGCCACTTGCCTTTTCATGTGGTCGTCCATTTCGTTGTATATTGTGTTTAGCGGTTTTGGTATGTCGTTCTCTTGTTCAAATGGTAGTCTCACAGCACTTTTTGCTATCTCATCTACTATTTCG